>VZTT01057590.1:58886-71321 GCA_013400855.1 Buphagus erythrorhynchus | reverse complement strand
GGACTCAAGATGGCCTGTGTTCAAATCCTCTTACAGCTCATGCTAGTGTAGGAGGTCAAGATCTCTTCTCACAGTTTGTCTTTTTGTCCTTATATCAACCCTTGGTGTCCTTTTCAAGCCCTGTGTGGCTTGCTCATACTACCCTGCCTCAGAGGTATTCCTGACTGCATTATCAGGGTGTAATAAATTGAGACTCTGATTCTTTGAGTAATTGCAAATTCTGGCTAAAAACATTAGGTTCAGAAAGAGACACTGCAGAGACTTGATGTGTAATTTTAGATAAGTACTTCTAATTGCACATTTAAAGTCTCTGGCTGACCTGTCCCTCACAATGATTTTTCCTGTTATGGGTGGACCTGCAATGTGTTGCTGTTGCCAGCTCTCCAGAGCTTCCAGTTTTGTGACTGGATCTGGTTGGGTCTTTCTCTGGGCTTAGGGATGCAGCTGTAAGTGTTCTTGAATTTAAAAGTCATAGAGGGGTGGAGTGGCATAAAAATGGTTCTGAGCTGTAGCAACGTCCAGGGGCAGAGGTTGCTGAGGTAGATGTATTGTGTGAAAAAGTGTTTTCCCTGGGTTTGTTCTGAATTTGTCAGTCTATTGGACCACCAGTGTTGTTTCTCAGTGCAAGAGCCAAAAGAATAGAAGTTCCTGATTTCCCAGCTCTGTGTGCTCTTACCTTCACTTCTTTTTATCTTGTTTCCATATGTGCTTCTACCCGAAAGTAAATATTCTCAAATTTTATGGTCTTGTAGTCTCCCTTCATGGCAGTTTTCCCAATTAGTTTAATTAACTTTTCTGAGCAACTACTTTGTACTGCAGGATTTTACCTTCCCCACCAACAAAATGGTACCTGTAGATGAGTGCAGGTTACAGTAGTTTTAAGAAGCAAATGCCAAGACAAATATGATGAGTTCACACTGGGGTGTGAACCTTGCTTTTTCCTCACCCCCAGTGCAGTTAAAATCATAAACTGGGGCTTTCATAAGCTCCATTATCCTTCTGTTGCTCTGAAGGCATTTGAGCAGACAGCTTATGGTGAACTCTCCTTTCCTGCTTGGAGTCAGGAGAATGCTCTTGGGTTACAGTACTGCCCACTCATTGGGCAGTGTGATAGCAAAGGGAAAATTGTGCTTAAATTATTTTATAATTATTTTTCTCCAATGTCTCAGACCCATAGACTTCTCTGTTGAAGCAAGCTTCCTTATTCCCAGAAGCTGCATAGCCAAGAGGTTGAACAGTCTCACATTGCTTGGGAGAGGGGAGGGAGACCAGCAAACTATAGTGCCATCCTGAAAAAATGATTTGGCTCTTGTACACCTCTTTCAATGTTTGGGCTTCTTAGTGATTTGCAGTTGTAGTTCTTGGGATGGAGGAGAAGAGGAAGGTTAATTTGGACTGGGAAATGCAGAGTAAGTAGCTCTATCACCAGCTGGATGGATGAGTGGCCTTGAGCTTCCTTTAAGCCTAACAGGTGTCCTGAGGCCAGGAAATCTGGGACCATGTCCTTGCTTTGGAGAGGCTGTGCTTAGAGTGAATAAGTGCTATGACTTGGCTCATTAAAGGTATTGATCTTGATCCTTTTATCTCAATATACATTTGAGCTGTGTAGGTGGTCAGGAATAAACTGCACACTTTGCATATGCTGTATGACATTCTAGGTTAATGCACTGGATTTATTTATTGCTGCTGTGGGGTATAGAAACTGCAGGAAGGGCCAGTTTTGTTGAATCATGAACAAGCCAAGTCAAGGGCATTCAGCTCTTCAGCTGAAGTGCTAATTGCTGTAAAGAATGTAGACAGCAGGAGCAATGCTGTGCAGAGATGGGCCTCTTTCTAACCCAGCTACTGAATTAGGTGATGTTTGTCAGGAATTTATTTCTATGCCTCATTTTTCTTTTTCCCTGTACAGTTTTGAATGCTTCTAGATCTTTCCTAGACTGCCTCTGGGATTCAGATGACAGAAGTACAACGTAGCTTATAATGATTCTTGCTCAGGGATGTGATTGGGAGTGGAATGTAAGGAGATGTGGTCAAATACAATATTGCCTACAATGATCTTGGACTTCTTGATTTATTGCTGAAGTTCCACTTTTTATTTGTCTTACAACCCATGGTAGTTAACAATCACACCAGTGTGGGTTTGCAAACAGTCTGCTTGCTCATGTGTTGTATTTCACAGCTGCACACCATTCAGAGCTGTGTTTTGCTCTCTTTTCCATTGTGGGATGCTGGTTACTTTGCTGCTGTTGCCAGTCCTTGAAACGGTGGTGTAACATCTGCCTTGAAATAACCATGCCTCCAGCCTTTTTTTCTTGTATGAAGTGTTTTCTTGTTTTAAAGAATTACTGATCTAAAAGGCCTTAAATCCTCCCTCTGTCCTACGAGCTCTACTTCATTTTCATGCAATTAAAGCTGAGTTTTCCTTCATCCAGATGGAGACTTTTTTTCTTCCTGAGTAGCAGATGATGTGGGTTGTCAGCTTAGCGGTTACCAGGAATGTTGAACAGCAGAGAGGGAAACATAAGCTATGGGATATTTCACTTTGGGCTTTCCCAGCTAGTGGGAAATGCTGCCTGTTTATTCCCTAAGATGATTCAACAGGAGACAGGCTCAGTAAAGAGCATGGGAGATGTGGTGTTGCTGTTCCTAGAAAGATTCCAAATTCTTCCTACTCCAGCGACTGATTGCCCTGGGCCTGACAGGTTTCACACAAGAAGTCCTCACAAGAAGTTTCACACACTCTTACTATGGCCCGAGAGCAGTTAAGGAGGCTGAGGGAACAAGTTGAACTGAAGTTAAACAGAAATGTCCTTTAGAATTTCATGGAAATAACCCAGGGAACTTGCTGCCAATAACATGGAGATCAAACATTGTGTGAGATTAAATAAATCAACCTATAGTTGAGAAGGTTAAATTAGATAGGATTTAAAAAAAGGATTATGAGCTCCCCTGGTTTAAAGCATAAGCCCCCTGTTAACTGCCCAGGCTTAGTCAGAAGTCTACCCTCTGGGCAGATAATTGTGTAACTGCTTTTTATAGGGTTTTTACACCTTCTTTTGAAGACTTGGACAGGATATTGAACTGCCTTTGATCTGATGGAGCACTTCCTACAAGTGGATTAACCAGACTGTAAGGTTGTTGGGAACAAAGCAGCAGATTGCTGTGGAAGTAGTACAGATGTTTCATCCATGCCTGTCATCTGATGGGAATTGCCACTATAATTCCATTTCCAGGCCTGAGGACCTTCACACTTGCTCCAGGGAAAAGAAGTCAAAGTGTCAGTGCCAGGGAGTCTAATAAATGATATGTGATTTCTGCATGGTTATTTGATATGCTGTGTTACATGTTCCTTGCATGCTGGAATTGCAGTTTAAGATTTAAACATATGCTGAGTACAGCTTGGTTGTATTGTTTATCAAAGCAGCAACAACAGAAGTCTTAATTACTGGACTGGTTTAGGTTTTGGTTTGGTTTTGTTTTGGGTTTTTTTTATGTCAAGTCACTATGAGCATCAGAATTAATGGTGGGTGAAATCCTGAACATAGAATGTCTTCCCTCACTTGGACAGGATGAGCATGAGATGGTGCCTGTAAAGAACTTCAGAGAGCTTGCAGCTGTCTGTGGGCACTGCACACACATTGACATCATTGCTGGGCTGTGAGCACTGGGTATTGATCTGAACAACTGTAAGGGTCAGTGATGGGTTACTTGGGGATGTGGGTAAAGCTGGCTTGCTTGTAGCTGTGAGAGGAGGCAGTCACTCACCCACTTGCTTTTTGACTGAAACCAATGAAAAATGACCATGTAGGGATTGCTACACCACAACAGTTCAGAAACACCTGCTCCCTTCAGTACATTTTCACTAATGCTGAAGACTTTCAAAGAGGGAATGACCACTGAATGAGGCTGAAGAGTAGCCATTAAAATGGGCAACTGCTCAATGACTTGCCATGGGACTATTTTGTTCCCATCACTGAAGATTACTTAATGGATTAACTGTATTTATCCCTTTCAGAATAGTCTCTTTTTCACTGTTCTTTTCCACTGTTCTAGGGCTAATCTAACCCCTCTTTGCTCATGCCAGTTTAGCTTCTGTAGCCACTTGAGGCAAGGAGTTGAACTGGATGGTCCAAGGAGTGGGAGTTGAATCAGAATCTCTGACTTTGTGCTTTTTCCCCACCTTCTTAAAAAGGTCTTTTGAGTTAATTTTGGTAGAAGAACATGTTTGCGTTTGGTTTTTTATGTTGCTGCCTCAAAAGGCAAATGAATTATTGTCAATTTTGCAACCTTTTAGCTAAACTGCTAAAATTTTACTTGGAGCAGAATGTGAATGGTTATGGCTGCCTGTGGGGCTCGAGCTCTAAATCCTGCTTTAAAAGGATGAAGAGCAGCTTTAATGCCTTATCTCTCAGCTGAAATCTCATGGTATAAGATCTTTGCAAGCCATAGTTGAAGCATTGGTGTTTTCAAGGGGTCATCACATCTGACCTGCTTTGATTTCTGCCCCAGCCATGCTTTCCCTCCCCACGTCTCTTATGGTTGTGATTCCCTTCAAACAGGGGTAGCCACGTTGAGTCTCTGGACTCCTCTGAAGCTGCAGGTAGCCACATGAAAGCACTCTGCTGCTGTGCTATATCTCTCGAGTTCATGTCAACATGTAGGAAGTAAAACTAAATGAAGCACAATTTTTCATCCNACCATGAAGTAACTTGAGCTGGTAGCTCAAACACAGCCTTACCTGCTGCTATTAATTCAAACTTCAATTGTGTGTCACTGGGCAAATAAACCCTCATCCAAAATAGCTGATCTCCAGAAGTATGTCTGACTTACAGAAGACTAATAGTTGCTTAGGATTCTAGATTACACTTCACAAAGTTTTATTACTGTTTTGCAAGCCTTGAAATGTTTATTTTATTGCCTGTAGAAGCACTGAGAACATTTGTCAGAACCCTTAATGGAAGCCATGGAAGCATTTAGAGCTAATCCCAGTCTATTTGCTTTTGGTATTTGACAATACAGATATTTTCAATATCTTGCCCAGGGTGAGCATGTAACCATTTCCAAACCATTGCCAGTGTCTAGACATGTTGTTGTCGGGAATTCATTCTCCATAGCTGAGCAGAAAGCAGAGCAATTTATGGGAATTGGCAGGAAGGCATTCTCTCATCACTGAAGCCATGGACTGTGAGGGGTGTTGGGTGGAAGAGCTGCTTATCAGCCACTGCATCTGTGCATGGCTTGGGGGTCTGCATCAAGTGACCCATGGCTGTTGGCAGAGAGGGAATGAAGCAACCTTTCCACCTTAAAACTTGTATAGAGCATCTCAAAAATAAATAAATTATTACAGAGGTCTGGAAATCACTGAGATTTTTATTAGCAGTCTTCCAATGTAGTTTTGATGCTGGGGAAAATATGGGAAGCACAGTTGTAACTCTTATCTGGGGATAGCCTTCTTATTAGGGAGGTGGGAAGAGAAAACCTTTACCTGCTGGGACTTTGTGTTTGAAGGACAGCGAACTCTCCCAAAAGCTTTGAGAATAGCATTAAAGCTGAGCTTACTGCACACAAAATGGCTGTTGCTGTATTTTATCCCTTCCTGCTCGAAGTATGCTTTTGAGCAGAGCTGCCCAGTGATCCTTGAGTGAGATTCCTGCTTTAGCTACAGCCCTTCAGCCCCTGCCTTTGTACTGCTGGAGCAGACTGTGGATGTATGACAGAATTGGCTTGGTTTCAGTTTTGCCAGGAAGCATTTTAACCACAAAGCCCCTGTGATTTGCCACTATCACTTAAAACAATTGTATGGGTTGAGTTTTCAGGATGTTGGTACCCTCTTTGGGGGAGAACAGGAACCAAGCTTTGATGTAGCCAGTGTGAGATTAGCCTAGAAAACTGCTGAAAATGAAATGGGGGGTGTGTGGGTGGGAGGGAAAGTTTGCCTGGCTGCTGCTCCTTCTGATTGGTAATAATGTAAAAACACTGAAAATTGTGGGCTGTGATGCAATTAGTTATTCAGAGCTGTGCTACACTGTGTGAGAAATTGATTAATCTGCCTGTATTATACATCCACTGGCTGACAGAGGTGTTCAATTGCACAGATCAGGTTTGTGATTTTTTTTCTGTCTTTATCCTTTGGTGCACATGACAGACTTGAGCTATTTGTTTTTTTAGCTGTGTTTCCCAGCCCAGGGAGCAGACTGTGGTAGTGAATGAGAGAGGAAGTTCTTGGAAAATAATAATAAAATGGTAACTAAGTGTCACCAAATGCCTGAAAAATTCTGTAGTACAGGGCTGCTTAAATGGCAAACATCTCATCTAGGGTCTTAAGTAAACTTGGTCCAGACTTTGTCTCATTACCTCCTGTACTCCAGTAGCATACACAAATATATATTAAATATGCAATGTTTGTATATATTTCTCATATTACTTTCAATCTCCCGGGGAACTGCTTCAAAATATTTTGAGCAGTCTAGCTGAAAAAATATGAAGCCAGCTCCTCTAGATACTTTCTGAAAGTGGTGGATTTGGGGCAAGTCTGGCTGATGGGATGGATCAGTCTTGCTTGCTACTTTCCACTCTGGTTTCCTCTGGTGCCACTTGATCTTGTGTAGTGTTTTTTAAGTCAGAGAGAGAACTACAGAAAACTCCAAAGTTGCTGATTTATTTCCTTCATGAAAAATGACTTGACACAAGTGAAAGTTTGCAAGGAAGGGAGCTGGAGCTGTCAGAGTAAGCAAAAGATATTGTTTCAGGCTGTATTTATTTTCAGAGTATTTTTTTTAGTCAGAGGATGCTACATGGAGATGAATAGCTTATTCCCCACTCTTCAAACATCTTTTCCTGTTTAGAAGGATTCTTCTTTAATCTGATTGTTAAGTTTCCTGGAAAGTTGGTGCCTCTCCTGGGGAAGCAGAAAGATGAACCAATTGCTTTGGATTCCTCAAATGCACCTACTCCCTGAAAAGCGGTGCTAAGTGGATAAATCAACATGAGCCCGTTCCTTTGGAGCTGTGATTGCCAGCTCAGGCATTGCCAAGGGGAAGTAGTGGCTTTACTCTGAACTCAGTCACAAGCAGAGCTATGTACAGGAGCAGGAGGAAAACGTGCTGCATTTGTGGGGTGTCCTGGGCAGGAGTGAATTCTTCTCAGAGCTCTTTCTTGTGCTTCAGTGCCAGGAAGGTCTTGTGCTCAGAGGGAGGGAAGGATGAGGGGGTGAAGGGCCTTTGCTCTCCTTCTTGTGTCCTGTGAAGGAATGTTGTAGTTGAGAGCAGAAGTTCAAGGGATGAGGGGGTGATTGTCTGGGGTGGGTGCAATTTGTCAGGTTGGGGGACTTGGCTGAAGCACAAAGGCTCAGCTGGGTGCAGTGCAGGGTGCCAGGCTTGGCTCAGTGGATGCTTTTGTCTATGGACAGTCAAGAAACTGGGAGTCTTTCTGTCAAAACTGGTGATTTGTGCTTGCATAATGAAATCAGTCAATGTTTACTGTGGTGCTGCTTCCTCCATAACCTGGAAAACCTCCACCCTGAACCCATAACCAAAACTAAGACTAAGCACAGTCAAAACTCAAAACAATTTAATATCTCAACATATTTCATGTTGTCCTCAACTGGTAGTAGCTACTGACTTTCTAATCTCAAAGTGATCTCTCTCTTCTTCCAGTGTGACAAAGGATACAGCTGTCCTTTGTGCCTTCAACCTAATTGAGCTAAGCCATCTGCTTTCCTGCTGGGAAGAAACATTAGGAATAAGAGGCCTTTTTTCCCCAGAGGCCAATATTTCCCTTTCTCATCCAAATGATAGTCTTCAACAGATTAAGCATCTGTTGCATAGTATTTAACTGAAAGAAGTCAGCATGAACTTCCTAGGTCACAAACCAGAGTGAATTTTTTGGGAATATTCTTTTGTAGCTGCGTGCAGGTATTTTGATTGCCACCACTTTGGCCATACCATGGGTTTTCTGGCTAACTTTTTCTTCCTCTTAGACAGACAGGAAGAACACCCTAAAGTACTTTTTGGCTCTAGTATGATGCAGCCTGATTGTTTAGATTATTTCTGGATTTTCTGCATTTACCTTCTAGGTATCCTTTTTTTCTTTGCACCATCTTCATGTCTTGAGGAAGATTACCTCAGTGCCCGAGGAGTAATAAGCACTGTGTCCAACTGCTAATGTTTTATTTTTCTCTACAGAAAGAAATTCAAGCCATGAGTCAGTGCCATCACCCCAACATTGTATCTTACTACACATCGTTTGTGGTGAAAGATGAGCTTTGGCTGGTGATGAAGTTACTTAGTGGAGGTGAGTGGTCCAATTTCTTTACCCTAAAGGCAGCATAAAAACCTGTCCTCCTTCCTTCTTCTCTCCCTTGTTTGCCTCTTAAGGTTCCCACCTGTGAATTAAGGCATTTCATTAGAATTGTAGAGTTGTTTAGGTTGGAAAAGACCTCTAGGATCAGAAAGTCCAACCATAACCCCAGCATTGCCAAGTTCACCACTAAAACCCTGTCCCTAAGTGTCACATCCACACATCTTTTAAACACTTGCAGGGGTGGTGACTCCACCATCTCCCTAGACAGCCTGTTTCAGTGCTGAAGAACCCTTTCCATGAAGAAGTGTTTCCTAATATCCAAACCTCCCTTGGTGCCACTCAAGGCAGNCCAGGATTTGAGGTGTGGCCTCAGCAGTGCTGAGTACAGGGGACAATCCCTGTCCTGGTCCTGCTGTCACACTATTGCTGACCCAGGCCAGGTTCCAGTGGCCTTCTTGCCCATCTGGCCACACTCAGGCTCACATTCAGCCACTGTCACAGCATCCCCAGGTCCCTTCCCACCAGGCGTTTTTCCAGCCCTCCTGTATGAGTAGTAATATTTGATTGCAACTCATTCAGCTCAGAAATAGCTTCTCATGTTTTGTCCATCAGTAGTAACACCTAACTGGCTTTTGAAAGTTGCTGCCTGGTTAACACAGAGCCAGGGAAACTTCCCTTTTCTTTCAAATTTATTCTGTCAGACACTGAGAAACAACTTTTTGAGAGAGTGAGTTTGAAAATTTTGTATCAGTAATGTTTTATTTGAAGTCATAATATTTTCCAGGATCCCTGTTTAAGTTACAGTTGAGACAAGAAATGGAATCAAGTTCTGGATGTTAACACAAAGGGCTGTTGCTAAATCCTGGGCTTGTCTTTAGGAAGACTTCATTTTCCTGGCACTGCAGTGAACAGGAATTGAAAACTGAAAAAAAAAAACAAACCAAACCGAACCCTATTTTTTTGCTTTTGAAAAAACCCCAACATGGCTTCTCTGTCCTTGGATTAATTTTGAGGACTGTAAAATGCGAGGGGATGATGTGGAAAAATCTGGCTAAACGTTTGTATTTTGCACAACAGCTCAACAGTGACCATAAAACATGTCTCTTTGAAGGTGTTCTTTAGAGAATTTTACAAGTTCTCTTAGGGGAAATCAAATTCTATGCCAATCTTAAGTCTATCTTAAAGGATTTTTAATGTCTCATGTGTCATTAAGCAGTACCCTCTGTTTTCTTAGAGAGACATGTAACAGGTCATTAAAGATGTGATGACTGTGTGTGGAAAAGAATCCCCTACCAGCTTAGAACAAGCAATGTTGCTGTGTGTATAAAAAGTGTATCTATGGGAAAGTTTCCACAACATGAGGAAATGGCATTTCAGGGGTGCTGGAGAGGCAGCAGCAACGGGTTTGGCCTTTTCCAGGAGAGTACACAACCTCTTTGAAGAAAATGCACAGCTGCCTCTGTCATTTCACAGCAGTTTTCTGTCAGAATCAAGTCATGATGAGGCTCATCCTTGAACCTCCAAGTGTTGTCTCTGTTTATTCTTCATTTTTTTGTGGAGGTGGTTTGTTTTTTTTTTTTTTTTGTGTAAAGCTGGGGAAAAGTCAGACCATCATTATCAAGGCACCACAGATGTAAAGACTACGCTGGAAAATTTCCGGAAAAATAATTATTGCTTCAGAACCAGCCTCTTGCTGGTGTGAATGGTGACCTGCTTCTCATTTAATATTCCCTTTGAATGGGCTTTTATGTTCTTCAGCCTGATAATTGACCCTTGTGCATCTCTGGCATTTAGTGGGGGACTTGCAGGAAAGCAGTGCTAGGAAATCTCCCTACTTCTTATTCTGTTGCATATGTTGAAGAGTAGAGTCATACAGTAGAAGACAGACCAGTAAGAGTCTAATTCTTCCCTCTCCCCAACATTTCTGTGAGTCAGTGTTAAATTTTCTCACTTAAAAGGAATCATTTGAAGGCTGGAGGAATTGCTGAAGTAAATAGAAAGACTTTGAGAATGACCTGGAGGATACCTTGTGAGGTATTTTTCAGCTGTTTTCTTTTATATACTTTTTACTTCATACTTTTTTATAACTGTGCTTCAGGAAACTCATATTGAATTTCATAGGTAAATTCTACAGCACAATCTTAAGGATGAGGGAAGAAACTTGTGATTGGAGCTTTCTGACTGAAGAGCTTTTTCATTCACTTTTAATGAGACTATTTGCAGTTGGTCTTAGGCTGAGTGATTTATGTAACAAGAGACACTTCTAAAACTGCCTCTCATTCCTTTGAGCTTAGTTCTTATCAGTAATAAAGTGGCTCATTTCGTGGTCATCTGTCATCCAGTGGGAAAAATAATGATCTGGGTTTCTCAACAGGAAAAACCTTTGGGCTAGTTTTTAAACCAGAAAACAAAAGCAAAGAAAAAGCCCCCAAAACAAAACGAAAAACCAACAAGCAAACAAAAAACTCTCCCCCAAAACAGACCTAAAATGGGGTACAGCCTAACAGTTTTGTTTTGTTTAGCTGTTCAAAAAGATTTGTACATCCCAATAAGTAACTTGATGTCCATTCTGCATCTTGATCATGGCTTTTGTACTTGAGAATTTATTCTGGGTAAAGTTCAGAATTTTATTGCCTCTTTTCTGTCAGTGTATGCTGGTGTGATTTCAGGCTGAAATTAGTTTTAATTTCAGCCTGCAAACACTGACCTTATTAATTTGATAAACAGCCCACAAGACAGCCCAATCTGTAATGCAAGCCTCTTTTGTTGTTGGTGTAAGTGCATTTTAATTTATTTTCTGGCTGCAGTATTTGTTAAAATCCTAACCTGGTTGTACATGCAAGCGTTTTAGAAATGTCTCTAAGGGAAAATACTCTAAATCCATGAATTGCTATTGTCTAACAGTGTTACTCCTGTGACAACCAGAGGGTGCACTCAAAGGTGCCTTAATTACCTGACTGACACTGTCACTGAAACAGAATTATTTGTCTCCACAAATGCTCTGTTGATGGGAGATTTCTATATTTGAAAGCGGTCAGCAGTCAGGAGGTAGTGTTGGGGAGCTGATGTGCATCAGAGCCAAGCCGGGCTGGTGGGAGTCACTGCTCAGATCCCTCTGAGCTGGCAGCACTGAGCCCAAAGCAGGTGTGCAGTTGCTGATGGCAGAAATGTGGCTGTGATGAGATGTAGCTGGTAGACACAAGGGGTGCTGGTGTGTCCAGTTACTGACAGCTTCTTTCAGGTCTGGTGATGTGTGTCTGTGTCAGGTTTGTGAAGTGTCTGCTCTTTTCCTGCTCCCTTCAGTAGAAATTGCAGACCCTTTTCTCTAATGATGGAAGTTTGTAGGGTTCTGAGCTTAGCAGTGTGAACTCGACACCCTAGCCTTTGAGTCCAGTGTTACTCCAAACTAAAATCCAATAGCTATTTCTAGATGACTGCTGACCTGGTCTTTGCTCCCCTGGCATTCTCCTGTCATGAATTTTATTCATGCCTTTTAAAAGCCTGCTGAAGCCCAGTCCTGCTCTCAAGCTCCTGTGGCTTTTTAGGAGGAAGAGGAGCAGCTGTGCTTTTGTTCCTGTGCTTTTACTGATTGTGACCTGCTTGCTCTTCTAAATTCTCCCTGCTTTTAACAAGAGCTCTCATTTCACAGGTGACCCATGGCTGTAGATAACTCTATAAAACAGTTGCTCCTATGAAACAGCCGGCTCTGGTGACTTGCTACATCACACAAGCTTTCCTGTCCTAGCCTGCAGCAGATGAAACCTCCAAAATATTTTTAAACTATGCAAATCCTTTAAATACTTAGACATTTCCGGATAGGGCTCTTGGATATTCTGTCCTATTGAAGGCTTCTATGAAATCTGCTAAGGGAATTCCTGTATTGAAATAGTTAAACCTTTTATTTTTCTGAAAGTTTTTAAGATTAGCTAATCAACTTCTTACTTCAACCTTTGATCTGAAGTTCAGAATGCCAGACCAAAAGAGGTAGGCAAGTCTTAGTTCTCTACCAGAGAGTTAGGACATCTTGTTCTGCTTCTGCTGTGTTAATCTCTGATCTGGCCCCCCCTAATTCCAACAGAGTTATGATCAAAGCATAAACCACAGGCTCTTAGAAATATTCATGTTTATATTGTA
>VZTT01057590.1:35535-53141 GCA_013400855.1 Buphagus erythrorhynchus | reverse complement strand
GTTTTTTTTTTTTGTTTTTTTGATGTCACAAAAATTCTTGTCCAGAATAAGAAGCCTTAAAGTTAGTAAGCATGTACTCTTTTAATGTGACAATGTGATAGGCTGAAGCCCAGGTGAGTCCTCATGACACACAACAGAAGATCATTTTCTCAGAACATAAAGGTGAGATTTCAGTGAAGGGGTTCACTTCCAACATCTGAAGTCTTAGCTTTCTTTAGTAAAGATACTCTTGCTCTGGTGCAGGAAGTCCAAAGTATGTCAACACAACCTGCGTTATGTCTGGGTGCAACCTTTTGCTAAGACCTATATCAANACCTTTGGCTAAGACCTATATCAAAATTCACTAAACATTAGTATGTTTCTCTGCTTGAGTGGGGTAAAGGGAGGCTGAACACTGAGTATTCTTGCATAAAATCTTGGGGCAGTGTTATGTAACTTCATTTCTGTATTTTTTTCACTTTCCTCTGGGATCTTTTTCCTATTTTTCTTAGAGTCTTCTGTGTTAAGATTGTGTCCTCTGCAAATATCTTGAACTAAGCCAAGATCTTTTTGGTAAGAGGAAACTGAAGGTGCCATTCAGGGTGACCAGTTTATCCCTCAGTTTATTTCCACTGGGTTTACTGGATGTCTTGGTGTCCAGGTGAAGCTGGTGCCAGTGAAGATAGAAAGTGATAAATAGTGGCTCTGCTGGCTGCAGCAAGCTTTTAGATGAGCTCAGCATATACTGCTTTTCACAATCTAAGGGACACTGTGCACCTATGTAGTTGTTTCCTGTGCAGTTTGAATTGTGCAAAATGAGCCTTTCTACATGGTGTTTGTATTCAAACCTTGCAGCCACTGCTTTCATAGTAGAGTCCAAAAAGAAAATACTCTCCTAAGGGAAAACTGATCTGCACAATTGTTTTGGCCTCAAAATTCAGCTGAGATAGTTAATAAAATAAATGTTAAAGAGGAAGGGGCTTTTTGTCTACCTGAACCGGAAGAGTGAGAAGAAAATCAAACTGAAAAACCCTACTGTGTTTTTCACTTGCTTCAGGAATTTACAAGGTGAAACTTCTAATTCTCCCATGGACCAAATTAATGAGAGTTTCTGTTCTTCAGATCCAAAAATAATTTTCTCTTTTTTGATTATGAGTTTGGAAGAATGAACTTCTCTAAACATATTTAAAACTTTTCAACTTTTCTAAACTAGCTGAGTTAGTACTGGAATGTTCTTTCCCTGTAAGTTTCCTGTTCAAGACAAGCAAAGCTGCAATTTATGCTCTCCAATTGTGCCTGCTTTTCTCATTCTTTAAGAACTTCCCAGTACTGCTGACATTGCTTTGTGCCCGTAGCTATAAAAATCCTACTAGTCCCTATCCAGTCATTAAACCATAGAAACCCAAGTTTGAAGGGGCTAAATGGCACAGGCTTTGGAAAAGAGGCTTATCCATCCCATGCTGGAGCAATAAAAAGTTCTGAGAAGTATCTTCAGTCCACATTCAAATACAAACAGGGCAGTACCCCGTGTCTGTGCAAAGCAGGGCCTTGCACAAGAGGCCTGGTGCGAGTCACTGGTTCCGTTTATTCCTGGGTGCAGTTTGAAGAAGTGGTTTGCTCTCTAAAGCCTGGTTTGTCATGGAAGATGATGTAATTCACACCATGCTTGAGAGAGAGACTAAACATGATTCTAGGGAAGGATCTAAGCTATTCCAGTTTTGTACACAGTGAAGAAGGGACTTATTGTCAGAATTCAGCCTCATTTGTTCTCTATTTAATGATTTCTACCTTTTTCCCTGTTAGGGTTGTACTAGCCCCTAACAGATGAGATTTTTCCTGCTATTCCTCTGCACAGAATTTGTGGGAGCTGAAAAAGAGTGCCTGATTTTATCAAGCTTGTGAGTCCTGGCAGCCCCCTGCTTTTTCCATTTCCCTGTTCAGCATCTCCAGTACTCAGCACTAAGCCAGCTGTAGCATCACTATCTACTTAGAAGCCTTCCAAGAGTCCTGTGTGTGTACATTTTACATTTTGTCTTGTTAAAATAACTTCTCAGTTGTTTGTGTTCACAGGGGTTTTACAGCCCGCCTTGAGTCTCTGCCCCCAGGGGTGCATTGTTGCCTCTGCTTTCCTGCAGCAAAAGCTTCAACATCTGACTCTGATCCTGACCACCATCAGTGAATTTCTTGTATATTAAACAATGATAAATTACACTTCACTGAATCAGTTCTTCTAGTTTAAACTATGATGTTTAACTCTTCTCTAGGCTCTGTTTTGGATATTATCAAGCACATTGTGGCCAAAGGAGAACACAAGACTGGTGTCCTGGATGAAGCCTGTATAGCCACAATCCTTAAGGAGGTGCTGGAGGGACTGGACTACCTGCACAAAAATGGGCAAATCCACAGGTATTTTGTTTTTCTCACTTGGTCATAAAATGTTATTAAAATAGAGTGGCTAAGCACAGTGTCTCATCCCATAACTTGCTGAGGGCATAAAGAGAGGAAAGTCAAGGTGAGAGCTTAATTAAAATGCAGAATTCAACTGTTTGTATTCTCTATACTATGTCTATATTCAATGACTAGGCCAATTTCGGGTAAATTTTGGCGTATTGAAATTTCTAATATAGGGAATGTCTTTCTAAATGTTAACATTCATCTGCAAAGTGTAGTTGATGGAAAGCTGGAAAACTTCCACTGGTTTTGTTTCTTGCAGAGCTACAAATTACCAAGAGCACTGCATAGGCAGAGTTGAGCAATTTAATAAAAATTCCTTCCAGCTCTGATTTTTTTTATTTTTTTTAGGTTAACTNTTCAGCGTGCAGAACAGGTCATCTTTGTGTCAGTCCCAAGGTAAAAAAAAAAAAGAAATTAAAATAATGGAAAAACTTCTTCTCTAGGCAAAACCCAGTTAATTAATGACCTGTGATTTGACAGATCACTGAAATTTGTGGGTTTCTGTGCTGCTGTCTTGTTTGGGATGTGTTTTTAAATCACATTTTCCTCTCTCCTGGTGTCAAGGTGTGGTGTAGTTCAGTAGGAGAAGATGCTAAGTTGGTCTGTTCTGCATTAAAAAGACTGAAGTTTGCAATCCTAAATATGTGCTGAAAATAGAATATACTGCTTTTGGGTAATATACACAATCCCAGCCACAGACTGCTGCTGGAACAAACTCTTCTTTCTTGGGAGTTCTGTGAGCTTGGCTCTCTTCTGGTACAATGCCATTATAAGCATTGCTGCTGCTGTGCTGGAATAAGTTTCTGTCCTCTTATAGCTGCACAAGGAGAGGTAATTTTTTTTGCCAAAATGTTATTTTAATTAGAAAATACAAGAAGTATTCACAGTTTCAATCAAACTGACTGGCTTTTGTAGGTTATTTTGGATTAAAAAGAAAGAAACATTTGGAAATAATTCAGGTGGAGTTCTTCTCTCTGAAAGAAGTCTCAAATTTCAGTTTCCAGTCTCAACTAAAATTCTGATTTAACAAGAATCATTGTCTTCATTGGAGACAGTTTTGATTTCATAGCTGGTTGCTTGTTGATTAACGTTCTTTTTTGAGATAAGACCTGAGGCAGCTCTGAGAATTTAGAGTAAAGTAATAAATCAACTTACTTGCCAATTACATGGTAACTTTTCACTTTGCCAGAAGTAATTGACAGAACTGTGTTCATCTGTGACCTGCAGTTGGTTTGCTTGGCTGATTTAGTTATCTTCTGGTCTAGTGAAATTGCAATGTATCTGTTAAAGCAGCAGAAACCTGTTAAATCTCAGTTTCTCAGAAGATACTGCATAATATTTTATGAATTGAAGAGAGATGGTTCTCCATTTGGTTGGCTGGAGTGGAAAAGCAAAACTAGTAAATGTGGTAAAAATTAGAGAATATATTTGTGTGTGGTATGGGTTTTTTTTTACTGCACTCAGCAAAAATACTGTGTTCACAAATTTTGAACTGCTGGTCTGAAGAAAATGATTCATATTGAATCATTTGGAAGTGAACTGGATCAAACCTGCTGTGACCATTTTTATCCTGCTCATTGAAGCATTTTGCCCATGCTTCAGCAAAGAAATCAGAGCTGTGTTGTTGCTGCAGCTTAAGGTTGTGGTTGTGCATCATCCCCTTTGCATGTGTTTCATCCCTATATTTTGGGGCTGCTCCATCAATTGTGTAGTATCTTATCATAGAAAAGGGTTTGGATTAAGTCATTGCACTAGGCTCAGCAGCTGACTCAGGAAAATTTGGAGAAGTGGGATACAGAAGGAAAGTTGTGTGGTTTCCTACCTCTGATGCAAAGGTGTTTTGGCTGTTGGCAGAAGGCAAGCTGACATGCCTTTGAGGGATGAAACATGTTTCCTTAATGGAGTTCATCATGCTGTGTTCCATTTTATCCAGATGTGTGTGTGCTGCTGAGGAAACCAGAGTTTGAAGTTGTAGTGCAGCTGGGACCTTTCCTCATCCGTAGGAATATCTGTATGGTTTTCCCATTTTGCTTAATGCTAGGAGTCATAATATTGGTCATGCCTGATGGGAAAGGCAGGTGGAAATCTTGCAGCTGTGCCTGAGATGCTCTGAGAGGAAGTGTTTAAAATAACTGAACTTTGGTCCTCTGGGGCAGCTTAAAGTATCTGGCTCTACAGGAAAGCACATCAAGTGATGGCTGAACTGCAAATATTGTCTGTAGCGTGGGGCAGCTGTACTTGGGGTGAACTTCAGGCCAGAGCAAGATCAGCTGTGAAGGGTCAAAATTGAAGGGGTTTCGTTAAGACCTGGAACAGCCAGCACAAAGCAAGCAGCCATCCAGCAGAAAAAATATTAAGCTGGTTACACTAAATATCCAAATTCTGCTCATGTTACACCTTGGAGAAAACAACTTGATAAAATTAGAGACACTGTATGAGTGAAAGACTGTAATTAGCACATGTGAAGTTGGACATCCAGGCCTGTGGCACAGCCCAAAGGATGAATATTGGGTCCCAAATGTAATTTTGTGGGCACTGTAGACCAGAAGTGGGCTATAAATCACTGATGAGATCAGAGAACATATTTCTGTCAGTGGAGCTGCTCAATACTTCTAAATTATGCATCATCTTAAATGGGTATATTAAGTTAACACATGAAAAACTGGCTTAATGAAATTTTGCTGCTGCTGAATCTTGCTCTGCCTACACCCACCTTGAACTTAATGCCGCTTCCAATTAAGGTTTGGGGAGCTGGCTTGGTGTGGGAGTGTAAATCCCTGCTTTGGACAGGAAAGGAGTTTGACAGTATTCTCTAGAGGAGATTAGAAAGCCAAATATCTAGTGAAGGCTTAAATTATAATTTTTTTTATTGTTTACTTTGCTAATTAACAGCCAGAGCGAGTCTGAGACTTGAATAGATACAATTGTTCAGGAATAAATGCTGAAGTCTCCCACATCGCCCAAAGTGATGGTTTTTTTTGCTTTCATCCTGCAAGGGCTGATGGGAAGTGTCTGAGGCCTTATGACAAAGACAAAGGAGAAGATAAAATCAGTTTTATTTTCATGAACACTCTATACCACAGTAACAATTGATTACAAATGGTGCCCATCTTCCTCTAAAATCACCAATGCCTGCCTTATCAGGGAGTTGGCAGCTCCCTGCCTTCACTGTCCTGTCTCTGTCCCTGGCCACCTCTCCCGTGCCAGCTGCTACTGTCCCTGTTGAGGTTTCCTGCGTAGCACGGTGATGGCAGTGACGATTTGAAATCCCAGTGATCCAGCTCATGTGAAGTGAGTTAAGTACCTGGGCAGCAGCCAGAGCGCTGAGGACAGGGCCACACTCGGAAGCCCTCGGATGAAGCTGTGCTGCAGGAATCTGCTTGGGCACATTTCTTTATGGAAGTCAAACAAGACTGACATGCTATGAGGGGTTGCTGCCAGGCTAATCTGGGCTGGGTGACACTCAGGGTATGTTGTACCTCTTCCCCATTTGGACTCTGGTTCCTCTATGTATTTGGGGATTAGCAGGAGTTTGATGAATGACTTAGAAATAAAAGTAAAGCAAAACCAACCCAAGAGGTTTTATTGCTTGAAAAGATTTATTGGAGGGAACTTCAAGGCTTTCTTTTTCAGGTGATGCTGTGTATGGCAGGCTGACAAATGAATCATGCTGATTAACTGTTACAAGGTCTCTCTGTCTTTCTCCCTATTTTTATCTCTGAGCTTATCTTCTGTTCATGATTAGCTGTTGTGTAACTGAATATTTTAGTTAGTCCAGGTGAAATAATACACTGCTCAAATATAACCAGATTCTCCTATTGCAGTGCAATAAATGTGATACTGTCCTGGTTTTGTGTAAAAACTGGAAAAAAAAAAAGCCTGGGAAGAGGTTTAGAGTTGCATGCACTTGAACTATTGGCATGCCAGCAATCCAGCTATTAGTTTGTTTGCTGCTCTACTTTTTCTAATTCTTCTCTACAGCATGAGAGGAGCAGCAACATGTTTCATATGCTGAGTTAGATCAGCCTGTGCTGCCATATAAAATGCTTTGGGGGTTTTTGGTGTCTTTTCAAAATCAGAATGTGGGCTGCAGGGTGCTGGGACAGGTGTTTGAGTGTGGCTTTGAAGACACTCTAGAAACAATATTCTTGCTGTGCTTTTATGCCAGATAGGTTCATTTTTTAATTTTTTGAACCTTAGGATGGTTTTGACACGAAATGAAATTTTAATTTTTTGCCTCTTTACCCATGCTAAGAGTAAATAACTTCTGAAAAATTGGTATCTATCTGCACACAAACATCACCAGTACTTGCATGTGGGGTTTTGCAGGAGCTCACCTCCAGTAGCAAGGCTTTGATTTAAGAAGGAGCTGATAGATATATATTGGGAGAACTTGGCTGTCCTACAGCATTCAAGTGTAATTTTCATGTAGCTGATTAATGCATTGATAGCCATGCTGGCAGGTATTGTGGTTAAACTGGATTCCAGTGTGCCTCTGAAATACTGTACTTTCATGTTTCTTTAGGAATACTGTGGGAGAACTTCAAGCCTTCCTTTCTACAGTGCTGTGATCTTGCTTTGGGGGGTGTGTTTTGGAAGTGAATTTTGGTGGGGGTCAATTAGGAACAGATAACAGGATGTGGAGCCTTTCCACATCTAATTGCCAGTTTGATTTTAAGTCAGGACATCAGTAATTTGTAAGTTGGCTATTGCTTAGCTGTGGGAAGTGCAATTTTTTAAATCAGAAAGGTTTTAAAAAGAGATTTTTTTAAATCTCTTATAGTATGGGATGGGTAGAAATAACCTTTAGAGATGGTAGTTAATAGAAATTCTAGAGCTTTAATTTGTGATTTTGAAGCCAGAAGAATAGAAATGTTGTTCTTGTATGTCTCAGTAGGAAGGAGAACAAGAGGCTGCTCTAGATTGTACTGAGTGATTTGTTCCTCAAATAAACACCTTCCTCTGTGAAAGGCCCAAGGACCACTGAACCCCCACTCTCTGTACAGCCAGACTGGGGTGTATTGTGGTGGTTTGGCAAACCAGCACATTTTCCTGGTGGCTGTTTCTTCCACTGCATCATCCAGAAATTCATTGCTTAAAAACAAAATTCCCAGTGGTTGCAGAGAGATAATACAAACCAGATGTAAATCCTAAATCTGCAGACAGCCAGAAACAATAACTCCTGGGGAGACAGTTTTCCTCAAAGTGGATAAAGACAATCTTTGCTCTGCAGTCTAAAATCCTGCGATTTTAACCTCTGATGGTAAATATCATTGCTGCTGAAATCACAGGGATGCTGAGGGCCCTGCAATGGCTCCAGGTAATGCCCCAACTCTTGGGAACTCCCTGCAGCACAAGGGTGCAGGGGGGTTCTAGGGTGGTGCCTCAAGGTGTGGCTGCTGCAATCAGGGGTTTGCCCCCTGTCATTTCCCTCCCACCCAGGAGCTACCTCTAAACTTTGTCACTGGGTGTCCTGCAGTTACTCAAAGTAACTTTGGTTTAGTCCAAAGGAGAACCCAACTGTTTGGTAGAACTATTCTGGCCTTTTATAAAAGGGAGAGTAGTTTTTAGGTTTTTCTCTCTGCTTTGCTACATGGAGATGAGAAGCAGGAAAAATACAATGAAGAGTGGGAAAACAGAGATTGGGTGATCTAAAAGTTCAGCAGGAGTGACAGGTTTTGGTCAGTGATCCATGGCTGAGTTATACACTCAAATAATGGTGGTTTCCAGCAATTCTCAAATTGTCAGGAGTATTTGAATTTGATGTGTTTCCAGGGAGGAATAATCATTCACTGTCTGCAGCACTAAATGTATCAAGTAAAAATATGAGTCTTTTAGCTTTTACTCTGAAGAAACAGAGTGCCTTTCACATGTGTACAACACTGTGACATCTTTCTCATGTCATAGTTTTTATCTGCTGTAGATTGCTGAGACTAGGTCACCCAATTTAGGCTCTTGCAGCATCTCTCCAGCAGCAAAGTAATTGTTTAAATTGTCTTGTTCATCTGTTCTACTGTGATGATACATGATGTGAATATAACTCACTTCAAAAAGATGGCCTTGGATATTGTTCCCTGTTTTGGTGCACCCGAACTTCTGGCCTTCATAGATCCTAAAAGCTGCATATGTAGAAGTGCTTTAAACATTTATTCAGACCACTGCAGTCTTTTCCTTCATGTCTTATGCTAAAGCAGGAGAAAAGGGCCACTTGCTAAATTTGTATGGTAAGACATTAAACACACTTTAAAGTTTTGCAAGGCTGCATCAGAAATTATTTTTTTATATTTACTAAATTGAATTATATCTTGCCTTGATATTAAAAAGTTAATACTTCCAAAAACAAAAGTGAGACAAAACCTACACACATTTAGGACAACAAACTAAGAATTGCCACAGAGAAATCTATCCCTTCATGATCACCAAGTGAGACGGGGAGTGCAGAGAGGACTTGTTTCCATTGTGAAGATACCTGATTTTATAACTACTTTCTCTATTTTATGGGAAGAGCTGGATGAAATAGAGATCTTTCTTCCTATGCTGGTCATGCTTAAAACTGTTATCTTACAGGTTTTGGAGAAGGAAGTCTTTCTGACAGGTTTCTTGTTGAGCCCTGGCTGTGTTGTTTTTTCTCCTCCTGTGTCACGTTGGAGACATGGCTGAGCAGGAGTTATGGGTGGCTTTGTAGATAGGGACAGCTCTTGGCTTCATGGGGAATACCTTGGACCTTGTGTGTATAGAGATAGACTTACAGCTCCTCCAGAACAGGGTGCTTATTGCCTTTGGGAAATGGAGACCTTTTTGAGCTCCCTTATGTCATTTTTTTGTGGCCTAATTTGATCCAAATTGGTTCTGTATTTGCCAGAATGTCCTTTCATCTTTCCATCACGGCAGGGAGATGTGTGAATCACTGATATTCTCATTCCTTCTGCTACCTGATGCAGCTTGTACTCAAACTGGGGTGATGTACACATGGTAATTTTTTGGAAATTCCTATTTCTGAGTGCACTAGGAACATATTCTGACATGCAGGAGATACTACAGCATGATGGTATCACTGGTATTGTCACGTGAAGCAAACCCACCTCCTTCCACATGAAAGAATTTGACATGAAATACTGAAATAAGACCACATTATAACTTGGCTATTTCCCTCTGTTACCAATGACTAAGGCAGGGTATCCCAAAAATATCTGGCCCCCAGGGATAGGAAGAGACCTTGTGACTCCACACACACTCTGTGTGTTGCTTTTCATGCAGCAGCTGTTAAAGGGTCTTTGTGCCTTGTCCCCACTGCAGTCCTTAGGAAGTAGGATCAGGAAATGGACAGGCTGAATAGATGAATTTGTGGAAGAAATCCTGTTACATTTTTAGCTGCTGTTCAACATATCAAAGCTTGATGTTAAAGCCTGCTGGGCAGAGTTCTTTCCTTATACAAGAGAAAAAACCTGAAGTTTTGACAGAATAGAGGAAACTTTAAAAGTGTTGTGCGAAGTTGGAGATGGAGGTTTTCTCTTGCAATAACTGCTGAAAGTTGTCAGAAGTGTAGGCTGTTTGGCAAATCCTCCATGCCATGAACTGATGTTAAAGCAGTGATGTGCCTTGAGGTGAATGTGTGAAGCAAAGGCCTTCTTTGCAGGAGGAAGAAGCAGAGGCTGTGAGTATTGGTATGGTTAGATCATCTCCATGTTGGGAGGCAGGCCTAGGTCCAGAGCTTGTAGCACTATTTTCTGTCTGAAGGAGCTGATGTGTCTGAAAACTGTTTCAGGGTTTGGATTTAGCTGTAACAACTTGCCCCTCACTGATGTGCAGTTGAGGTTACTTGAGCACTGCTCCTGGGCTGGAGGCTTGGCTGTGGATGGAGGTGGAGTCCAGGCAGGCAGGATCTGTCCTTGAACTGCACCTCCCTTTAATCCTCTCTTAGGCTTGAACCATGTGGGATGAGAAGGAATTAATGAGAGCACCAAACCATCAGAGACAAAGTTGGCACAGGAATGAAGTGTGAGTTGGACATAATTTGCTGAGATAAAGGAAAATTGCAGGCACTGCGATAACGGTGGCTGTATGACAGACAGGGACATAGTGAGGGATGTGACACACTGCCTGTCTCACTTCATAATAGAGGCTTGCACCGAGTTAGCCCAAGGTCTGCAACTCTTTTTGTACAGCCTCAGCATCTTCCCAGCCCCTGGAGCTATTCAGACAACCAAGATGACAGTGAGTTTCAGGCTGGTCTCCTGCAGCTTTCTTTAGTGGGTTGTCCATTGTCTGAGCTGCCCGAGTGACTTGACCTAAAATAAATCAAATTTGAGTCATGGCTTCTTGGGCCCCAAACCCTCTACTTAAAGCAGCAGTCCACTTCTGCAGCACTGGAGGGTGGAAAATTGAGAGGAGTTGTACCTAGTAAGTGCATTGTGGAGCATCTGAAAGATATTTTGTTTTACAATATGAAAGTGCAATGGGAGATTAATTCCTCATTACTGGGGTTAGCCCTTACTGGGGTTTCTGTTTGCCTATGCCAGGTGACAGGATGGATTTATCTCTCCCAAGAGGTCTTCACTGCACTCAGAATGATCTGCCTGGATCTAATGGGTGGGGCAGGGAGAAAACAAGTACTTGCTGTACTCTTAAAGCTCTCTGTGATGGAAGCTGACAGTCCTTTCCAGTGGACTTTGTCTTCACATGGCTCTGTTTGCAAAGCCACAGTCTGTCTGTCACTTCTGCCTTTCAAAGCCTTGCTTCAGACTGCTTAAAAGAAAAAAGTTTAAAATTCTTGGTAACATTGGATTATTCATTTAACTTTCTCGAGCCATTAAAATGATAATTCAGAAGCCTTTAATTATTCCCACCTATGTAGACCCTGTGAAGGTGTAGCTTCAAAAATGCTTCCACCGTTTTGAATCTTGGAGTTAATGATGAGTTGCCTTGTGCTGCTGGCTCAGCTCCTTTGTCGAGGCTGTGGTCTTTTACCACAGCCCAGCAGCTGACAGAGCAGCTCAGAGGAGAGGGAAGCAGCAGTTGCTGTGCTTCCCTGATCCTGGGCAATAAAGCATGTCACTGGGCTGCTCCCCCGCTGGAATTTGTGGCAGCCTGGCTGCTGCTGCTGGGCCTGGCTGCCAGTGGCCATGAGGCTGTGCTGAGAGGGCTGTGGCTGAGCAGGGATGAAGCAAGCTGTGGACTTGGCCCTCTCTTCCCTCCTCTTGTGCTGGGCTCAGCAGGGAGTGTGGAAGCTGCTCTTCCAGCTCTCTGCCATTGGAAAACCTTCAGGCTCTGGGAGATGTTTGAGTCTGTCTCTGCAGTTCAGTACAGCGCTGTAACAGGCAGGAATCGCACCTCACCCGAGAGTTTGGGACTTTAGGTTCAGCACTGTGGCATGAAAATGTTCGTGCACACAGCTTTTCTGAGCAGGAGCAGGGACATGCTAATGTATAGCACTTTCAATACAATTGCCTTGAATGCCTTCTCCTATGTTGTACTGAACGTGCTGACATTTGAGGGGGTAAAAATACTGATCTGCCTGTACGCTCCAAGCCTAGTTTACATTTTGCAGCTCTAAATGGTAAAGCTCTTGCCTGTCACTGGCTTTTTATATCTTGGCTTATAAGGCAAAGGGAAGAGGTGACACAGGTAACAGCATGTTATTGAAGGGAATGTTTGATGGTAGAGGGACAATAGCACTCATTTGGTGTAAAATGTCACAGATTGCCTCATATTTAACTGTATGTAAAGATATTGTCCTAGAAGTATTTTACAAATTATTCGGAGCAATGTCAACTCCAGCAATTGATTGCCTTCAGCATAAATATTTTGAGTTATTCATTACCTTTAAAAGAAAATAGTAATTATTGCATCTTGCACCTTCTCTTTTTTTAAATGAAACTTGGCAGGACCTACCACTTCTTCCTCCTGCCAAATTATGCACTATAGAGTTCAGTCCATGAAAATTTATTGTTGCAGTTGATGTAAATTGCATCTAATGGGCAAATGAGTCACGGCTGTGCTTACAGCCAGCTTTGTGTTCTAAAGGCACATGCCAGCAGGTTGGAGGCAGAGTAAACAGGGCTTATCTGTTTTCCCTCTCCTGTGACAGTTTGCTTCTCACTGCTGGGCTGCAGAGCTCCTGGGGTGACACACTCTTTGCTCAGGTCCCTTCTATTGTGGCTGCAGTGTCTGTAACAACCACTGTGGGGTGGGCCCAAGAGTTGAGGGCTGCAAATGAGGGTGGATCTGATCATTTAGCAGGATTTTAAGGACTCTTTATAGTGGGAATAAGTCACCAGGATACAGTTCATGTAGTTTCCCTGTGCCCCATTGAAAAATTAATTGTGGGGAATGTGGGAACGTGGCAGTTAAAACTGGGGAGCATCACCTCGTTGCCTTCCTGTGCTCCCAAATCTCCTGTAGCTGGAGCTTGGCTGTAATTTTGTAGTTGGGATGAGATTTGGTTGTACAGCACCTGATGCCCCCAACCTGGAGGCATTAATGTGATCTAACTCTTATCTGGTTGAACTGGGAAGCTAAACCAGTTTGGAATGCAGATGAAGGGTTTCTACCCTGCTGTGAAACCTTTCAAGGCTGATGTGGAGAATCCAGCTCTGAACTGGAGCGAGTCCAAACCGCTCTTCCCACTCTGGTTGTGAAGTACAAGGTAAATAAAAACATAGTTGTTATTTCGTGGAAAGGCTCTTGAAAGCTTTAGAAGAGAGGAAGATGACAGCTGTGGAGCAGGACTGTCCAGAACTACTGTAGCATTTGTTAAGCTATTGACAAGAAAGTTTACTCCAGCGTTCTGTAACTTCATTTAAAATGTGATATAATTATTGTTTACGCTAAAGCTGCTTCCTGTTGCCAGTATAGCAATTATGCCAGAGGCACACCATTTATTCCCAGTGTATCAGCCCAGGATATGGTCATTACCACATTAATGGGAAGTGCTTTCAAATTGTTACACTTGGCAATAACTATATCCTGGAGTAACAAACTTCTCACTATTCAGCTCATGAGTTTATAAGCATCTCCTGATGAAAATAAACAGGAAAGCACTGATCGTCTTTCCCCTGCCCCATTGCTTCAAATGCACTTCATTTTAATTATGATTTTAGAGAAGAACCTGCTTCAAAGATGCTGCTACTGCACCAGTATATGCTAAAAGGAAGGAGTTTGTGCCCACCCAGTGTTAAGGCTGCTCTGTGTTCACCTGATGCTGTTGCAGTGCTGTTACACTGGGGTGGGGAATGGGAAAGCTGGAAATTGCTTTTATGGAACAGTGACTCCTCAGTGGAAACAGTGAGTCCCCAAACATCTTGCTGCCCCATCAGTTTTGCTGCTCTGGGGTGGAGTGGGCCAGGCTGGGGTGAGTGACAGTCTTTGCAGAGGGCTGGTCACTGTGAGGAAGTGCCACACGAAATGATGATTTAATTCTGTAGTTAGACTTGGATATTTGGCAGTGGCTGTTTTGGCCTCCTGGATTTCATATTGATGACTTGTTTTAATTTCTTGATTCAGCTTTAAGCATCATATTTACTGACTTTTGTTTCCAAAAAGAAAATAGTAAATTGTAATTAATCCAAGCTGAAGTTAAAAAGAAAGCAAGCCTCTTGATTTGAGGGTGTTAAGGGCCTGGAGTCCTTTGGCTCATTTTTTCTATGGGATTCAATTTGAGTGCTTGTTTTGCTACTTCTTACATTTCAAGCCTGTCCAGCTTGCTCTGCTGTGGTGAGATGGCTTGAGAGGGAATGCCTGCTGGTTTCTGGCTGCTGTTGCTATGCTGGTCAAACCTGCCTGAGTTGTTTTGGGTTGTGAAGTGTATGATGGTTGAGACATCATCCTTAGTTTTGCTTAAAATCTTCCCTGGCACACCATGGGTGAATGTGGTCTGTTGTGGGGGCTTGGTGAGCCACACGTGCAGTTCTGCCAGAGGGGAAGTTTGGAAAGGCTGCACAGTACTGCATGGCTCAGCTTACTGGAGAAATGCTCCAGCATCCTGGGCTGCCTTGGAGTACAGATGGAAGAGGAAATTACTCTTACTCGAGTAAGAGAATTAATAACTTCAACAGGCAACCTTGTGCATGTTGTTCCTTTCCCCATAACCTGGAACTGGCAGGGTCTCATGCATCCTGGCTGTCACAGGACAATCAGCTGTGGGTAAACATGTCCAGTAGGATTGGAGGGTTTCCTGAACACCCTGTGTTCCTTCTGAATTAGTGCTGGTGTGCAGGAGGATTCCTGGAGGTGGCTGTGCCTGTGCCAAGCACATTTCACACTGTGTGAGCCAGCTCCTTACCTAGGACACAGCAGACTTTGGTGCTGCATTCTCGTGGCTCCATGTGCTCCTGGGGCTGGATCCCAGAGGCATCTTCTACCTAAATATTGGCAGGGAGGTTTTCCATTCCTTATTATTACGGACCATGAGCAGTTAGTGGGAGTGCAGGGCTCAGTCAGGTTTGTGTCTCTCATGGCAATTAGCTCAACAGCACCAATTACACTGGATTTGGCCAATGGATGCTAAGGGGGATAGTGTAGCTACCTGCTTAATTCTGCATTTAATCCCTTTAGGTCCTTCATGTATTTAAGAGCATCTATTGATGCTGTGTTTTCTGCAATGGCTACCAGGTGCTGGTTGCAGGAAGAAAACAAAAATCATGCTTCTGGAAGGGAAAGTCAGCTTCTTGAGGCTATCAGATCAGTATGAAACTCTGAAGTTATGTGACACATCTTCATTATGAAAGCAAATTAGAATTTTTCCTGTACTTGCTCTCACACCTGTGCTTCAAACTGGGATTAGGCTCCAGGATGGGCTCTGCTAGCAAAAGGTATACATTTGGCATGACCTGAAATACCAGTTTGAAGGCTAAAGGTGCTGTCAGCTGCAGTTTGCTGTTCATCTTTAGTGGGACTGCCTTATGGGCAGTTTTTGTTCTCTTGTGTGCTGGGGGAAAGCCTTGCCATGCTGCTGTCCTAGACTGGATATTGGGAAGCATCTGACAAATGCTACTGCTGAGGAGGATGTGTTTAAAATTATCCTGGCCTGGAACTGGCAGTGGCCCAGCCTCCTCTTCAGAATAGCAAGGCCAAGAAGGAGATTTCCAAGGCCTGCCTGAGGCTCTTTGGCCAGGCCATCACACCAGTTCTGTTCTCATGATGCACTAGGGAGGACAGGAAAAAATAACTTTGGATTCCTTTCTGTATGTGAAAGGATTTGGAATATTTGTCAAAGGCAGTGGAGGGAAAATCTGCTTGTTTTGAGGTTGTTTTCCTATTTTTGCTCCTGTCCCACATAGGTTCCTGGGCAATGCAAGCTTAGCAGCCATGCTGATGAACAGGGATGTCAATTATGAAGTGCTTCTCTTGGCTTGGCATGTGGAGCAGCCTGTGAAAATAAACTGGAAAACTTCAAAGTGTTTGCAGTGACAGTAGTGTTCCCCTCAAGGATGGACAAGTGTTGCTGTTAACCTGAAAACCAGAGCTTTTAGCTAGAAAGAGGATAGTACAGAACATTTGTGGCACATGCTGGATATTCTTGTGTGTTTATTCGTTAAAAGAAAAAAAAAGATAACAGGGAGATTTTTTTTCACTGACCAGGCTCATTAAGCCAGGAGCAAACAACGTTTTTCTGCTCTCTGGGTTTTTACCAGTGTATGGGGCTAAACTGATTTCTTGAGGAAGCATGGGAACTTCTCCAGGGCTGGAGAGCAGTGAGATGGGGGCTGGGGGAGAATCAGATCAACTCACTCTCTCTTCAAGCCTCTTCCCCTAAAGGGGTACACGAGTATCTGACTAGTTCTAGGTTCACTTTTTTGCCTTTTTAACTAACTCTAAGAGCCTGGGACAAACCACTTTCCTTGCATTTTTAAGGGTACTTTCTGCCAAGTTTTAATTGTTGTGTAGTACCTAAAATATAAATCATATAAATACTACTTAGTGCCTGTCTACTGAAGTTACAGTTAAGTCCCTATTTCTGTGTGATTTGAGGCTCAAAATACCAGTATAAGAAATAATAAACTTTTAATGTATTTTTGTTGGTTGAAGTAAAGATTTAATGACTTCCACTTATTGTTGCTTTATCTTTCTGCAGGGATGTGAAAGCAGGAAATATTCTTCTTGGAGAAGATGGCTCAGTGCAAATTGCAGGTAACTTTCCTGGTAGCTTTGACTAAACTTTAGGCATAACTGCATATCCAAAGAAATAGTTTAATGGTCAAGGAGAAACCTGCATAAAAATGTTAGCTTCAAAAAGCCCCACAGTTCATAAAACAAACAAAAAACACCAGCAATAAACAAACCACAAACCAAAATGAAAAGGCAACCCTGCGTTTATTATGTCTTGTTATCTTAAAATACTAATACTTGGAATAATGACAATCAGGAGATATAAATCATTTGATTGTGAAGTCCTCAATAGATCAGATAAAGTTCTTGGCACAGGATAGTCAAACTTTTTACATCAGCAAGTTTATAGACTTGGAGTGCACAGACCTCACCAATTTATCATTGACGTGTGAGGTGTACTTGTACAGGTCTCTGTGAAGGATGGACAGATCCATCAGAAGGAAATGGGCATATCTGATGGTACAAGTCATTTAAGGAAAGATCAGCCGGTCAAACTGCTCCTGTGGATGCTCCCTGCTCTGCTTCAGTTGAGCTGGATGGCAAAAGAGTATGTTTAAGTGGCTGCCCTGGCCCAGCCCAAACTGGAGGTCTTGGAAGCAGTCATGCAAGGAGAAACTGTTAAGACAGTTGCTCTAGCTAATACAGATGTTCCTGGAGATGGCTGCTGGAAGGATGGACAACATGGGCTGCAGCAACAGAGCTGTGCTGGAAACAGTCCTGGGTTGGGATAGACCATGTGGAAAAGGGTATTGTGTGGAGTGTTTTGCCTCCTGATCCTCTTCTGATATTTTATTTCATACGTGTTCCTACGGACTTCACTATTCTTTCCAGAAATCAAAAATTATGCCCCTTCCCTGAAAACATTCAAGGTTGAATGGGGGCTTTGAGCAACCTGTTCTGGTTGAAGGTGTCCCTGCCCATTGCAGGGGGTTGGACAAGATGACCATTAAAGGTCCCAACCCAAACTATTCTGTGTTTATTATTAATATTCTTGCAGACTAAGTAAGCCAAGATTTTTGGAGAGTACATTTAGAACCTGTGATATTTGTTTTTCCTTCTCTTCCCAG
>VZTT01057590.1:0-26654 GCA_013400855.1 Buphagus erythrorhynchus | reverse complement strand
AGGCTTTTACGTTTTGCATTGTCAACAGAGTTTCAAGAATTTTCAAACCAGTTGTGATCAATAATGTTCTAGTTTTATGTTAAATAGCCCTGGAGTTTCATAGATTTATTCTCCAAGTCTGTCATCAATCTCAAAATTGGCATTTGAGATTTTGATTGCTTGTACTGTGTTTAAAAAAAAAAAGTGTGTGTGTGGATAAAGTTATGGGGCATTGAGTTATATATTGAGTTGTAGGCCCATTGCAGGCCTGTAACTCAGCAATACATAAATAGTGTAGTTTGGAGCAGATTGAGAAGTATTACAGTTCTGTATTAATAGTTTGCCTGTCACTCCATATTTTTTTTCTCCAAACAAAGTGCTATCTCCTCTTGAATGACTTTGTTGCCAGATCTTTTGTAATGCTCTTCTTTGAACAAACATACTTTATCCCATTTCTGTCCCTGTATGCTGCTGCTGGTAACAGCTTCTGTTTTCCATGTCATTCTTAATTGCATAAAACATGAGGTTACAGCATAGTTTTCACATAAAAGAGTGATTTATTCCAAGAAATGCAATTACCAGTGAGTGCAAAGGGCATCCTTGAGCACCCTGGTTTGTGGAAGGTGTTTCAGGTGGGGTGATGCTGTGCAGGGTGTGAATCAGTGTCTGTGAGGCTTCCCTGGGATACTCGGGCTGGTTTGTGGCACATTCAGTATCAGCAGGAACCAGTCCAAGGTCCTGTTAAAGCACTGAGCATTTCAGCCATCGAGGATTATCAAATAAAGCATATTCTGGTAACAAAACATCCAGAATAAGGGGCTGATACCTCAGGACAGTTAAATGTTTTCAGGGGATGTTTTCTGCACCCAGCTTGATTGCTGTGGATGTTCCAGGATGCTGCTTGAGGGTCAGTACAGTTATGTGTGTATGCAAACATAAATACAGCTCTGGCTGGCAGGGCAGGTTTGTACAGCAGCAGGGCTGCTGGGGGAGTGTGGGCAGGCTCTAATGTGACCAGTGGGCTGTAATGGAAAGTGGAATTTTCCTCTCTGCTGGCCAGGGCTGAGAGCTCTGCTGTCCCCAGGAATTGAATGGTGAACTGCTGAATGGCAGTTCATGTACCAGCACTCTTAGCTAACTGTTGATCATTCCTCCTTTATTAGGAAACCCCTCATGCGTGACTGCATGGTCTGGTACTTAATAGGTGGCTGGGAATATGAGGGGAAAGAAGGGACAGCCCTTCAGTTTGTTCAGGATGTGTTCTTAATAAATTCTGCTGTTGTTTTCTTTTCAGACTTTGGTGTTAGTGCGTTCCTGGCCACTGGTGGTGACATTACCAGGAATAAAGTCAGGAAAACCTTTGTGGGCACACCTTGCTGGATGGCACCAGAAGTTATGGAACAGGTGAATTGTTTTTCCCAGTGTCCTTTGAGCTCATCTGTACCTGGAGCTCCCTGCTATCAGCAATGACTATATTTGTTTCTAACTATGATGATAAATCGACATCCTGAAGGGTTTTCTTAAAATCACTGGATTTTCTTGACTTGTCTATTGCAGCCAGAATCATACTGGGGCATATTAAGTATTCAGTAGATTTTTGCCTCATTGCTTCTCTTCAGGCTCCTGCCTAAGGTGAGGATGAGACAGCTCAGTTTGTTGCATAAAGAAGATTAACCTGCCCCTCCCTCTTGCATGAATGTGAGGTAGAATATAAATAGTTTCACACGTGGTAAATATGCATATTCACAGCTCAGTAACGTGCTCTTCTGCATCTGCAAACATAAGAATTTGGGGTAGTTGTGACATGTCAGAGTGGAGAGCTAATTCAGTATAACATGCATTTGATTTCATTCAGGTTTTTGAGTTCTCTTGGCTTGTGAGTAAATGCTGAGGAATGCTTGCATCTCCCCCTTCTTCCTCTGCTCTTTTGGCTCACTAAAAGATGCCATACTTCTTCCCCTTGCCCATGGAGAAATGTCACTTTTTGTCCTCCACTGCTTCCAGACTGAACTACAGAAGCTTTGTCTGTGTGACTTCTGATGAAGAACACCTGGAAACTTTGTTTAATGTAAAATTGCTGCCCATTTCCGAGCAAGATTCACAGAGAAAATAGTATTACCAAGGCATTTGCAGTAGCTGTCAATGGCATTGATGGCTCACTGCCATGAACATTCCAAAAATTGTCCCTCATCTCCTTAAAATCAGTTTGACAGAGGCCTGAGTTTCTGACAGGTGTGCTAAGCAGAAATATAACTGAGTATAAATGGGTCTCCATTTTTCTTTCCAATTTTTTTAAACAAAATATTTAAGGATTTGTTTTATTAAAGTAAATCCACATGATACATTTAACCTTGCTGCTGTTCCCAGTAAAATATTTTGAAGCTTGGGACCATCTTGAATAAAACCCCCATGTATAGCTGTATTTAAAATGCAGCTAAATATAAGTGCATTAAATGGTATTTTAATGCGTTTTTTTCCTTCTCATAAAACTTCTTGAGCAACGGAGATCATTTTGGAGTAGCTTAAATATGTTTTTGCTGAAGGCTTGTTCAATGTTTGGCCTTTTCAGTGGCTCCCCATGGTGGCACCGAGGGACTGGTGCATTCCAGCACTGCTGCAGCCTCCTCAAAGTGCAGGTCTAACAGGGCAGAATAAAGGCACACTTCCCAAGTCAGGGTTGTCTTTGCAGACTTGATTCTGAACTGCTTCACTGTGATATTCTTCAGGATTTTTTTATTTAGTGCTGAGTTAAAATAGAGTATTTGTTGTTTCCAAAGCTAGATCAGAGCTGTCACTTGCTTTTCTGTCCTGTGTGTTGTGCCCAGGGCTCAGCAGCCTGGCTAGGACCTAACAGTGCTGCTCTAGGCTCTTTGCAGCTGCAGTCCTCAGGACAAAAGGGAAAATACCTTAAGGAGGGAGCTAAAAATGGGAAATAAAGGTTTCAGTAACAAAGTGAGGGGTGGTTCCCCACAAATGTGTTTCCAAAGGAGGTAAGTTTTTTTACAGAGAGCAATACCTCCACCAAGGCTGTGCACATCTAACGATTTACAAATATGATGTTAAAGCAGTATTTGGGATGTTCATGGTGCTGATGTGAAATCCTTCAATGTCCATTAGATGATCCTGCTGCCTTCCAGCAGGTGTCACTCTGAGCCCCTGGATCCAACCGGGAAGAGGGACAGAGGGCTTGCTCTAGGCTGGCCTTTCAAATGTAAATATTATCGACCCAATTCCATCTGGTTTGCTTCAGCACCATTAAATTCCTTCAGAATGTTAATATTTGATTGCTCAACATTGTCTTTTAATGTATGGTCACTTAACGCATTTATGGCAAAAACAAGTTGATGAGAAAAATAAATGTTGTTGATATAAACTAACTGCAGGGTGGTGACTAATGTATTGGACAGATGTCAAGATGAACTGCTGCAGACAGTTTTGAGCTTTATAGCTTTCACTTGCAAGAAGGATTAGGTGAAATAATGAAAAAACCCCTCACACTAAACAGTTAAAATCTTCTCAGGAAATTGAGAGTTGTACAGAGTATTGGTGTGCAGCAAGAGTAACTGAAAGATTAAGAAATGCCCAAAAGTTATTATCAAAACCTAAAAATAGCATGAGAAGGTGAAAAACCACCTTTACAGTGTATTTCTTCTTGTCCTGTGCTCTTTTAATTGTTAGTAGATATCTGGTGTTTATTTAACTGACTTGAAATCTGTTCAAAGTCTTGGCATCCATAAACTGAGGCACTTCAAGAAACATTTCAGACTTTTTGGGGTCATGAAAATTGTGCTTACAGGGTGGAAGAAATCAGTGCAAGATATAAATTTCCTGTCTCTCTAACAAGTTTCAGTCCAACTCTAGTATTACATGACAAATAGTGCAGGAGGAGTTTTTGTTAGTTTGCCAAGATTCAAGATCATCTTTAAGGTAGCTTGGGGAATGCTTTTTGGCTGCATCACAAGGAGTGTCTTTCTGAAGCTTGTTAGGTTAGCTGAGCACAGTACCCCAGTTAGCTCTGCTCTGATTCAAATTTCATTTTTCCATAGTGTAGTGAGAAGAAACACAAACCATCCTAAGCAACCAAAACGCTTTGATTTTTGGAGCTGCTCTTGAAGTTAGTACATAATGTCTCTCCCCTGCAGCAGAGCAAGCAAGTGCCAAAAGNAATGATAATGAGGAAGTAACTGCTTTGGCGTATGAAGTATTTTTTCCTGTGCAGGAGGGGAAGTAAATGCTATAAATTTTCCTGAACAAGCCTGTGTTTAATGTCAAGTGCAGAAGCTACTGTTAATTAGTGGAGGGAAACATTAGTCTGCAGGCAGGAATGAGGGGCTTTTACTGGGTTGGTGTGTCGTGAAGTTCCAGGATGGAGCATATTTGCAGTCAGGTTGATTAAGTGGTTTACTAAAAGTGTAGTGAGGCGGGTTCCCAAGAGGTAGCAGTCCATCTATTAACTGTGAGGGTTTTATTACACTATGTAATGATTCTGTGTCTGTATGTGGAAGTCAGAGCCTGGGTGAGCCCAGTGTCCCTTTATATTCTGCAGTGGAGTTTATGGCAGAGCAGTCCTGGTGGTACAGTGCACAATCATGATTTTCACCAGACTGTGACTTCTAAAATACCACCTTGAAGGTATGAGGAGCTGGGGGGAGAGAAGGGAGAAAGTGTTTCCATCTTTATAGTGCTGATCGTTCCAAATTTGTGTGGAAAGGGTGTGTGAAAGGGATGGGAGTGTAGGACAGCAAGAGGCACATGATAACATCCTCTAATATTTTTTCAGGTCAGAGGATATGATTTCAAGGCAGACATCTGGAGCTTTGGGATCACTGCTATTGAACTTGCTACAGGAGCAGCTCCTTACCATAAATACCCACCGATGAAGGTAAGCAGATCACCAGATATTAGTGGAAGATGAGGGATCAGTGTGTTCTGTGGATGTTTCCTAGAATTTGGCTAGCATGTTGCACAGAAGAGTTTGTCCTCCCAACTTAGCACATTACATAGAAGAGTTTGTCCTTTCAACCTGCACTTGTGGATCATGGTGTTCTTGGATGTATCTTGAGTCACCTTTTAAAAATACGCCATTTCATCAGCATTATCTGAAACTGCAGTTCTTATTTAGATCCTGAGTCTCACCATTCTTAAGGAAAGTGCTGTGTGTTTTAAACTTCTGAAGTCAGCAGATGTTTTTAGGGTTATAAATAATGATCCAGAATGCCTTATGGGCACCCAGTGACACTTGGCTAGCCATTCTTTCTCCTGCACTGATAATCCTTCTTAACGCCTCTCATATTCTTGATAACCTCTCATGTTACCAGTTATATGAATTAATGTTTAGTTTTGTTTAACACTGACAATCCTGTCAATCACTGATCCAGTTCAAAGTACCACATCAGTATGAAACTGCAGCACTGACAGCAACAGTGTTTTATTAAGGTTGAAATGAAAGAAATGTTCTTATTTAAACCTGGGTGCATCAAAATTCTTTTTCAAATATCTTGAACCTTAGATCACCTTAGAAATTTGGCTAACTCTGTTTCCTGACTCTTGAATCAGGAGCTGGTTCGAACATGCTGTTCTTTCAGGGGGAGGGTACATATCGAAGTTAGGAGTTGACATCGATCAGTTGAGGTCTGAAGCGTCCTGTCCTACTGAGCTTTGAGATCTTTACCATATCTCCTCTGTGATATCTGATGAGGCCTTGTCTTGATCACAAAACTTTAAGCCCCTTTGGCCCACTTTCTTGAAGGCCACTTTGGTTCTCCTCCTGGAATGTGTGGTCCTTTAGATCAAACACAAGAATGTGGAGAGCCTGTTCTACCCTCAAGGCTCATGGTTAGAGCAGTCACCTGAGATATGGGGCCTGTGAGTGTCAAAGTCCCTTTGTTGTTGGCCTGGGAGAGTGATGTTTTACGTTGGCAGGTAGTGATAGGAGAAAGGGGAGTGGCTGAAAACTGAAAGAGGAGATATTTAGATTACATGTGAGTAAGCAATTCTTTACTGTGAGAGTGGTGAGGCACTGGAACATGTTACCCAGAGAAGCTGTGGATGCCCCATCCCTGGAGCTGTTCAAGGCTAGGCTGAGTGGGAATTGGAGCAACCTGGGATAGTGGAAACTGTCCCTGTGCACAGCAGAGGGATTGGAATTAAATGAGCTTTAAGGTCCCTTCCTACCCAAACCATTCAATGACACTGTGGGCAAACTCCCTTTTTTTAAGTCTTAACTGCTGAAGTTGTGTGGGAGTTGGACGTCACTTCTTCAGGGCCTGGGTCCATCCCTTCCCACCCCACAATTACAATGGCATTTGGAAATCCAGCTTCTCCTAACTCAGAACAGGCACATCCATGCCAAATGGATGGACTCTGCACAGGTTTAACTCTTGTAGAACAGAATTACTTTCAAGAATTGTTCTCTACGTGCAGGGACTGTTGAGAGGCTGAGTAGTTCAGAAATGCCATTAAATTTCCTACAGTATCAGTGGCTGTGGCAGAGCAAAGAGCAATTCAGGGAAAAGTGCTGCTGATTTAGGTGCTGCTGGTTTCATTGATATTTGCTTCTGGGCTGTGATTATTGGTAGCATTTTGCAGCAGCTTCTGCAAGTTGTACTTGTGTTTATTGTGATTTGAATGCACAGGATGAAGCTTTGAATGCCAACATCATCTGTTTAGTATCAACAGCACCTACTTAGTGCTGTCATATGCTAGATAGAATTGAGTCCCCAGTTCAGTGAGGTTTGGGTTCCAGTCATGCAGCCTGCAAGAAGACTTCTCTGTTTTATTCATTGAATGTAATTGTATTGCACTGCGGATTAATTTTGTTAGGCAGCAAAATTACTCATGCATTAAGTGACCCTTCAAGGAGTGGGGAAGAAAGCAGGGAATTCTGTCATGAGCTGTATAATTTCAGCTAGATTGATGGGCTTTTGCTGCCCTAAGCAATATAGCTGTTGAAAGCTATTTAAATGTCCTATGTGCTGCTTCCTTTTCTAAAAATAGATATTCATCTGTATGTAGGTGACAAGTGGAAATGGAAATGAGTAATTTTCTCCTTTCTTTCAGAATATTTAAGTGGTGTGAGGAAAAGAACCAGTTTGGTTTGATGGGTGCTTATGTCAGGAATATCTTCACCTGCTGTCACATTGGTACATGGAAGTGAATGCGTGTGTTTTTTCATGTTCCCCCTCTGTCTTTAATTTGATTTCTAGCTAAAAAATACCTCAGGGAGGTACATTGAATCAAAAGCCTTGAACAACTGCTCATCTCATATGAGGAAAACTGATAGAAGTTCTTCTCTGCTTGTGCTTTTAATCCCACAAAACAGACCTGAAAACACATTCCAGCCTTAGGTTTGGCCCATAGACTGCTGTTTGGTCCAAGAGATGGGATGGAAAGCAGGAACTTCAATTGTGGGTCTTTGTTGCTGAAAGTGCTTGTCTAAAACACATTTTCCCCAAGATCTGTCTCTAACAAAGCCCAAGGAAAATCTCATTGCTAATAGCAATAATTATTTCAGGTTTTAATGCTGACACTACAAAATGATCCTCCATCTTTGGAAACTGGTGTGCAAGATAAGGAGATGCTGAAGAAATATGGGAAATCATTTAGGAAGATGATTTCATCGTGCCTACAAAAAGACCCTGAGAAAAGGTAAGAGTGGATCACACCAAAATAAATTCAAACAAACAAGCAAAAAAAACAAAAAAAAACCCAAAAAACACCAAACTCACAAACATCATTATGTTCCCTATTTTTTGAAGTTGGTATACTCTCTGCTCCTCTAACCTTTCAGTCACAAGGAGCACAGCAATCTTGCTGTGTGGCAACAAATTCTTTTGGCTGTCCTTATTTTTATGGATGAATGTCTGGCACTGTGCCTGGCCAGGGCACACATTTTCCATTTGAGTTAATGAGAGAGCATCCCAGTCTACTGCCTGGGTAAGGCCATCCTCCCTTAGCCACCTCCAGCAGGTGACTTGAGTTCATGTTTTGTTCCCAGTCAGAACTGCTTTGTGTTCATAAATCAGAAATTACAGGTTGGGAAATGTGTTTACTTGGAAAACTACATAAATAAACTTCTAAAAATTTGCCAGTGCAGAGAAGGCTTTCAGTGTAGTTTTGACTTGTTTAATTATATGTAATACTTGGTTTGGATGGGAAATCAGGAAAAACACTGGCAAATTTTACCAACATGTTTTCATAATGCAGATTGCTTAAATGACCTGATGACACTTTCAGCCTTCCTTGAACAGTATCTTGACTACTCAGTGACGTAGGAAGTATTACCAAGGGGATGGGGTGTGTGTGCTGTGCCATTTTTTAATATCTCTTAGGTTGGTTTTTTTTTCCTCCTCAGTAAGCAGACTTAATTCTGGAAAGGAAAAAGTGCTTTCATAAAATAATAATAATGAAGACATTTTTCAGTTCCCTCTTGTGTCAGATCCGGGAACACAAGCTTCTCACGCACTGTGCAATGAGTCTCTCTCTTCTAACAAGCATTACACTTGAAATGCTTAATGAATCTGGTGGAGCGCTTGATAAAAGTTGATAGCTGTGTTTTTTTCCCAGTATGACATTTTTTCACCTTTCTAAAGCATATCCTGTCCTTGCAGGTTAGGATATGTGCTGATTAGATTATACATAATCACTCAGTTGTGGCACACCCCTTCTCTCTCCTCAAGCACTTCTTACAGCCACTGGCATTGTCCTGACTGTGGAAGCAGGAGGTTGGCATATTGCATGGGAAGAGAATTTAGTGCAATTGTTTTTTCATTGTCTTAGGGGCTCCCTTGCTCTAAGGTGGATGCCTTTTGTTGTGATGAAATAAACCCTATGATGATTTGCGAGTCACTATTACTATTTAAGCAGTGTTTGGAAAATGCTGTAATCTGCCACTTTGTCATGTAGGCTTGAGTCTTTAACAAATTCCTCCTAAACTGGCCAAGGGATGTCTCTCACTTTCCAGTATTTATTCTGAAGTCTGACTTAAAGGGAAAATACTTGTTCATATTCTTTTAGACTGAGATTGATCATCCCGCCTGTGTTTAATAGAACTAATTACACACATTTAGTCAGGTATCTCTGAAATAACTGTTACTTGCACAGGGTGAGTACTGCACTCCAGTGATGATTCTATGGTTTCCATTTTGAGCAAGTTATTTGTGATCCTGTTATCTAAGAGTCTCAAGTTCAGTGTCAAAATGGGAGCAAATTCTCCCCACCAGTCTATTCATTGCTTTTGAACAGAATAGGCCTTGTTCAGAATACACTGAGTAATTTAAAAGATTTCTGGTGTAAAATTTACTTGGAATACATTAATTTTAGGGGAATTATACAGGAGACGCTGATGCCCTCACGAGATGCCATCAAGCTGCAGCAGCCTTGAAGACCGTTGGGTTGAAAGGGAGCATTTATAATTGTCTTTTCTACATCTGTTTTTATTGACAGACCAACAGCAGCAGAACTCCTAAGACACAAATTTTTCACAAAAGCAAAGGTAAGAAAACACTTCCTAAACTGATTTGTGCAAAGGCTGTGGAAAGGACTTTTAAGAAGCACAATAGGTGTGGGTGACAGCTTAACTGGTAGGAGTGTGGGCTCTTGGAGCCAGCAGAGCTGAGTGAGTTGAATGGGTCTTTGTGAAGGAGCAGAATAAAATCCCCTTTCTGTATCTCCTGTATATGCTGTTGTTAACAGAAATTATCTAGGAATTCTTGAGCATGTAAATGTCTTTCGGTGCCATTTGGATTTGTTCTTCCTTTGTAGTGGTGCCATTCTGGCTGCCTGTCCAACCATAAAGGTCTCTGCTGCAGCAAGTATAACTTAGATTTTAGTAAACTCTATAATCAGTCAGTGTGCAAGGGGCTGAATGAGGCCCACTGTGCAAGAGCTACTTAAAGATATTTCATCCTGTGTTGCCTTATGGAAAGTGAAGATCCTGTGATACAAAACAGTGGGAAACTCCCAATTCTAGCCTTGGAGTGAACTGCCAGCAAGTGTTATGTAATTACTGCCTGGAGATTAGTGCATATGCAGCATGCAAGGTCTTACTGCAGGAAACAGACAGCAGTAACACAGGGCAGGATTTGCATTTCCATGGGCATGGGCAATGTTTTCTGTTTGCTTTTTTTTTTTTTTGTGATCAAAGTGCACGTGATTTATAGCAGAATGCAGATTAAACCGTCTAAAGGAGACTGCATACTTGGCATAGCACAGCAGCATCACCAGTTAATCAGAGTAGTTTTCAACTCCCAGATTAAGGTGCTTAAATGGAATTGGCCACACCAGGTATCTGTACAGGAGCTGGATGCCCTATTAAAGCTGACAGGAATCTTAACAGGTGCAACCCAGGGGGAGTTGCACTTCCTCTTCATGAGGAGAAGTGCAGGGGCAAGTGCTGATCTCATTGGTGACCAGTGACAGGACCCGAGGGAATGGCCTGAAGCTGTGTCAGGGGATGTTTAGTTTGGATGTTAGGGAAAGGTTCTTCCCCTAGAGGGTGGTGGGGCACTGAACAGGCTCCCCAGGATATGGTCACAGCCTCAAGGCTGCCAGAACTCCAGGAGCATTTGGACAACACTCTCAGGTGGGATTGTTGGGGTGTCCTGTGCAGGGCCAGGAGTTGGACTTGATTCTTGTGGGTCCCTTCTGACTCAGGGTATTGTGTGATTTGATAATTCCATGAACCAGGGAAGTCTGGAGGGTAATCCAGTTAATGAAATGCAGAATTTTCCTTTAGGGCAAGTATAATTGATGTCTGGGCTCTTGACAGTATTAACTGGGGTTTCACTGTCCGTAGTGGGATTTTAGGCAGCTGATTAGTCTGCATCTGTATGCTGGATGCACACTTGGTGTTCAGAGTGACAAGATGGTTTACACATTGCTGACCTTTCTCCTTTTGGTTCTGTGAGTTCTGGTTCATGTTACACTGCATTGTGTGTTAAATCTCCTTCGTGTTTTCATTAAGCTGCTGGAGAGTAATATATTAGCATGGGTGGTGATAGAAAATTAACATTATTGTAAATGAGGCTATGCTTAACCCGGCATCTGAGTGCAAATGTGCCAGTTCACACTTGGGGTTAAATTACTGTCACACATCAGCTACTGCCAAACTGACAGCTGGAACTTGAGGGCTGAAGAGTGTTGCTTCTATACATCTATATTGAGTCATATATTTAAATACCATCTAAGCTATGTAAAAGTATGGTTTGATAATGCTGGGAGCCACTTATCAGGAATGACAGAGTGTGTCTTGAGACTCTCCATCCTGCCTGCAAGCAGCCATCCTGGGGGAGTTCTGGGAGCTCTGCGTGGGCAGGGACAGCAGAGCTTTCCAGTTGCACTAGTGTGGTGTGGAATACCCAGCCAAGTGCCAGGGTGCTGGCCTGGACTGCCCTGCTTCCCCTGCTGCCACAGGTTTGGCCCCACAGTTCAGCAGTGAGAAAATTGTATTCACAGGAGCCCACATTTGCCAGTCTGATGCAGCTTGCTGAAGAGGAAATTTAATGCAATAAAGCATCACAGCAGTTCCCCAATATTCAGTCTGTTGTGATCATTGCATTTGTTTCTTCTCTAAACATAAATGCTGTACATTTTTTTCAGCCACTTTAAATCTTGCTGCCTCAATTTCTGTTTACTCCAGCACAGAGGGATTCCTGCATCCCAACCTGTCTGAGGTTTGCCTTTGACAGTTGGACAGGCATAAATTTAGGAGTAAGATAAAGCAGAGGGGTTGGATCCAGGTGGTGTAGTATCTGCAAGTGGAAGAATGCCAAATGCCTCAGCAGGGTACCAGAAACTGCAGTATAATATGTATATTTCCAAATAAACCAGAATAATATCCTGCTCCTCAGCTGGTAATTCCATGTCACCTTGTATAAGGAGAGTGCTGTTGTTAACTGAAAAGGTATTTAGATGAAACATAACATATTGCAGCCCAAAGTAGGGGAGTGGTTAATATCCTTGTAGGAATAGGGATGAAACATGTTAACCACTTTCAGCTAGAAACAGCTTAACAGTTATTTTATCAGAGACATTGAAGGCATCAAAGAACATTTTCAGCAATGCAAATGTTTGGTATTTTTTTCTTTGCAGAATAAAGAGTTTTTACAAGAGAAGATGTTACAGAGAGCACCAACAATCACTGAAAGATCCAAAAAGGTACTGAAAACCTCCTGGGCTCTTGCTGTTACAGTTGTACTATTTTTTTGTGCTTGTATTCACGTTTTTAATAACTACTGCATCCAGCTTTTTCCAGGTAGAGCTATTCATTTCAATAAAATAATCAGATACCATGGCAGGTGATGCAACCTGAAGATGTTCTGGTGCTATTTCTTCTAAAATCAACTGTAGAAACTGTTTGCTTGAGGTGTAAGTGCTGTGTCCTTGTGCTGAGCAGGTCCGGAGAGTCCCAGGCTCCAGTGGGCGTCTTCATAAGACTGAAGATGGTGGCTGGGAATGGAGTGATGATGAGCTTGATGAAGAAAGTGAGGAAGGCAGAGCAGCAATTTCACAGCTCAGGGTGGGTCCTCAAACTCCACACTGTCTCTGTTTTGTTTTCCAATTGTGGTAGGCCCAAAAATATTTGGGGAGCACATGGCCTTAAGCATGATACACAGCAAGCTGTAATCCCTTCCTCAAGTTGGGAGCTGAAGCAAAGAAAGCAGACTTCAGGTTGAAGAAATCATATTGATCTTTTCTGTCATTGTGGTGGGGCACAGCTGCTCTCATTCAGGGATGTTCAGCATAATTGGAAATGTTAATTCAGACAGCCTGCTTCCAGCTCAGCATACTAATTCATTGCAGCTAGGATATTCTCTTTAAGGGTGCTGACTGCTTGAGATGCTTTCTTCTGGAAGTGCCAGAAGAGGTTTTATCCTACTGCCCTCTCCAGGATGGAGCTGAAATCAATAGGGCCTGTTCTTATGGCTGATGATGCAAGGCCTGGTTCCACCCCCTCCCAGTTATACTGAAATCGATTAATCCTGATAGAAAACCTCGCAGCATCCCAGAAGTCACAGGAGTTATTAGTCTTGCACTTGAAAATCCTCAAGAAAGCACACTTTCCCCTCTCCCAACACATATACAAACCCTCCCAACAACTCAGGAGTGATGCATAATGATCAGCTGAAAGATTACAGTGAATTTTCAGGTTGTCTTCCCCCAGCAGTCACCTGTGTGGGTTTTGACTACAATGGTTTGGCTGGTCCCTTTTCACTACAGCAGGTGTCTAGAAGTGGACTCTGTGTTTTAATCATCCTCTAATTGAATTAGTGAGGCGGAAGGATTTTTAGAAGAAGCTTTTCAGTATGAAAGGGAAAAAAGCAGTATTGGTTTGAAGCATTTATCCCTTTATAACTTCTCTCATTTCTCTTTCATTAGTCTGGCTTCTGTTGCTGTTGTGAATAGACACTTAAATATTAAATGCAAGATTTTGCATCTTTTGAAATGCTTGGGTTTTTAAAAGCCACTTGATACAGTAAATGCATTATTTGAGACAGCAACTCTTATGACTTCTTAAAGAGTTTTTGTCCAGCTTCGTATTATACATGATCAAGGAAAATCTCTTGGTACCAGGTGGCTACTACTGAAATTCTTTGATGTTTTATAAGCTGAATTCTTCTAAATTCCTTTTGTAGGCTAGAATATGATCAAATTTTAGGAGGCAATATTGTAAAAGACCCTAATTCTGTTCCAGAGATTATTTAGAACTTGTTCTATCTTATCTCAAAGCTCAGGGTACCATGACTTAACACTGTTTACTGTGTTTTGAACAGTACTTACTTGTTTCATTCCTCTTAGGCAGGAAAAAGCAGATTGACGCACATGTTTATAAGCTCCTTTTCAAGACAGTTTTTTCTTGATGCTTTGTATATTTTCCTTGTACTGCTGCCTATCCTGATTGCTTTCATTTGGGCTGTGCTTGGCCCTTACTTGTAGGTCTCCCATTCAGCAAACCTTTAGGATGGATGTTGAAATACCAAGTCTTAAATCAGTTACCTCCCTTTAGATGTGTATTCTCGTTTTGGAGGCACCCCATGTGTAACCTGGCATTCTGGGGCACCTGTATGTTCCAGGATGTCAGGAATGGTACTCTGGCACCTCAGACCTCACTACATCTGCCTGGGTACTTGAATTTGATTCCTTTTTGAGCATTCCGAAGACTTGTACCCAAACTGCCAACTTTTGCCATGAATACAGTGGTGTTATTGAGAATTAGTGTTTATCCTGTGTTTTTGGTCATATTTCAAACACCTGGTATAAATTCTACCTGTCTGTAAATCCCTCTGCAATTTTAACCAGGTTGTTGGATAGAATAACTTGTGTTAACTAGGTGGCACCTTTTTTTCTTGCCCACTGCAGTGGCGGTGGAATAGAGGATTTTTAAAGGTCCTTTCCAATTCAAAACATTTTGTGATTTTGTGATTCTATCTGTACCTGTTTTTTACTGGTGTCAGCCACAAAGTAAAAGGAGGCCCTGCAGATTGACTTAATGTGCCAAAATACTGAGGTATTAACCTGCATAACATCATCTTAAATAAATAACAAGTGTTGGTATTTTTTATTTGTTTCTACTTTACAGAAAAAAATAGTGAATTTAATATGTGCAAACATGTATTTTACAAGTCTCTTCCTAGGACTGCACCTGAAAGCAGGCAAATATTTATTATACTCGGAGCCAGAAATACCTCTTCAATTCACTGAATATAGTGACTTGCTGGGTCAACATTACCTTTGTGATGTAAAGACCTTCTGAACTTCCTCTCTGCATTTAAAACCTTTAATTCAAATTAAAGCAGTTGAGCTCTGTGGGCTTTTAAATTATGCACCTTCTGTTACCCAATAAATCTGTGCAGTGGTGAGTTGCGTGGTCACATTTCATTGTTTACTCAAATCATTTTTGGTTACACAAGAAAAAATTAGTTAGAACAAATCTCCAAAGTTATCCTATTTGTGCCTTAGGTAAATGTTTTTTAGTGTTTGTCCTGTGTTTCATAAAATCATAGAATTGCTAAGGTAGGAAAAGACCTTCAGGATTGTTGAGTCCAACTGATAGCCTAGAACCACTCTGTTCACCACTAAACTCTGTTCTCAAGTGCACTCCTTCATGTTTTCTGAACATCTCCAGAGATGGTGACTCTACCATTTCCCTGGGCACCCTTTCAGTGAATAGATCTTTCCTAATATCCAATCTAAACCTACCCTGATGGAACTGGAAGCCATTTCTTCTTTTCACTTGTTACCTGGGAAAAGCCCCACCTGGCTGCACCCTCCTGTCAGGGAGTTGTGGAGAGTGAGGTCTCCCCTGAGCCTCCTTTTGTCCAGGCTGAGCCCCCCCACCTCTCTCAGCTGCTCCGGGTGCTCCAGAGCCATTCCCAGCTCTGTTGCCCTTCTCTGGACTCACTCCAGCCCCTCGATGTCTTTCTGGTAGTGAGGGGCCCAAAACCAAACTCAGCAGTCAAGGTGCTGCAGCAGTGCTGAGTACAATGGACAGTCACTGCCCTGGTCCTGCTGACCACACTATTCCTGATACATTCCTGCCATCGGCCTTCTTGGCCACCTGTCCACTTGCTGGCTCATATTCAACTGGCTCTCACCACTTGTGTGTCATTTGTCTGGATCAGTTGTCAGCTGAGAGGCAGGGCCAGTGTTTCCATACTCATCTGTACAGTGCTTAGCACACTGACCTTTCAGACAAGTTCCTTTTATGTAATTCCTTGAGGCATCCAGGTACTCTTGGATATGAGCTTTGTTCCTGGAAGAACACTGCAGCAGCTGTGGCCTGCAGATGTGGAGCAGGGCTATTTCTCTCAGAGCAATGCCATGTTTTTCATCCCACCTAGTAAATGTCAAGTGAAGGCTGAGCACACTGAGATGGATTTCAGGCTTTGCCTTTCTGGCTGTGTGACTTTCCCTGACAGTGCCTACACATAGTCATGCTGAGGGAACTGTTCATTCTCCCACTGTCCAGAGGCCTTTTTGAAACTTGGTGCTCTGGGAGTAAGACTTCTTAACTTTTTCTCACAAGAAACCTCTGAGTCATATGTTACAAATTGCTCTGATCTGCATTCCTTAAGGTGGTGGCCTCTATTAGTGGATAAACTCTGAGTAGAGGTGTGATGAGCCTTAATGTTCTGCTGTCCAACTTGTACTGTCCAAACAGCAACCTGTTAGACCATTATGTGGAGAAAGAAATTTATTTTTTTTTTTTATTCCCAAAATGGACCAAACCATCCCACCTATCTCCACATAGTAATTGTTGGAAATCAAAGTTGCAGGCTCTCTTAATTGCAGGGCTTTCTAGGAGTACTTGGCAATTCCCTGCTCATGTGAAACAGCTAGTGCAATGTTATCTTTGTTTTACTGATAAGCAATAGTTGGTCATGTTGCTTTGCCTGCACTTTCCCCTTTGTTTCACTGCTGGGTGTATACCTACCTGTCAGTTCTCTGCTTTCTCTCAAAAAGAGCACTGTAGAATGCAGGGTCCAAGGGCAGGGAGGGCAGCCAGAAATTTCCTTCTAAAAAGTGGCACAAGCAAGGCTGATTCCCCCTCCCACCCTACAAAGGTTCTGTATGTTTTAAGCAAGTTGGTTTGGAAACTACCTCCCTAAGTAAATGAAGGGAATTTGTTTTCTAGCAGAATTCTGCCAGGCAGACCTGTGTTTCTTTTTCTGCCAGACTTGAGTAGCTTAAAATGGATTTTCCCATCTTCATGCTTAGGTAATTTGATCCAATCTGAGTGATCTTTTAAGAGTCCTGAATTTTGCTAATGAGTAACAGTGATAGCAACTTGGAGTATTGTGTGCCACTGTGGAAATACTGACTGCAAATTCTTTCATGTGGCTGTGTTTCTGGGTGGTACAATATGACAACACATTGTGTGGTATCCCTTTTATCATGCATCTTAATTCATATGTGTGACTTGAAACAATTCTGTAGGTTTCTCATGTTGAGTATGGTTCTGACAAGTCCTCCTAGTCAGTAAGCTTCATTGTGGTCTAGGCAATGACATCTTTTTTTCTCTTTTTTAGTCTCCCAGAGTGAAAGAACCTGTACAGAATTCTGAGGTAAGTTATAATTGCAAATGGCTTCTTGAGAAGATGACTCGTAGTTAATGCTGTTGTTTCAAGGAACATGTTTTATTAGTCTTTGAAAGCAATTTTGTGTGAAGTGGAAGCCAATATCTAGCTGAGCTCTGTTTGAAGAGCTCAGAATCCTTGGCTGTGTAATGCCAAGAGCTCTTCTTGAGGTAAGTTTGTTGTATGTCTTGTCAGCTTGCTGTGGCAAAAGTCTGTTTGTTGCAAGGTAATGAATTGGTCACAAGAGTAATCTAGCAAAACAACTGTCTTCTCATTTCCTCCTTAAAAAAAAAAAAAACAAGCAAACTACACAAACCCAACAGAACACAACTTTAGGATGTCTGGTTTGGAACCTGTGCTCAGAACTGTGAAAGAATTCCATAGCAGTATTTGATAGCAAACAACTTCAGTTGCAGTTTATCATCTTTCTTCAGTTCTGAACTGTTTCTTACATTAGGATAGGTACAGCTTATCTGCTAGAGACTGTGTTATGTCTGTCTTTTCCCTACCTGTGTTGAAAGATAAACAGAGCTGTCTCCTAGAAATTAGTCTTGGGTTGGACTGTCTTGTTCTTCATTTGTTTCCAAGAAGTGTTTAATCTTTCTCAAAATCTCCCTTTATACAGTTTTGGTACTGTAATTTGACATAAATTCTGAATTTAAAAAAAAAAAAAAAAAAAAAACAAAACAAAACAGCTGAAAACCAGAATCCCTTTGGGATGAATTTTCCCATTGGAGGTCTTCTGTCCAGGTTTCCAGCATTGAAGGTGTTTTATATTTCGTACAACCTGTCAGAGTAAGCTGGAAGGCACACTGAAGTGCCATCAAGCTGACAGTTCTTTGGCTCCTGTGTCAGAATTGGTTTTTCTGTAGTGAATAACAAGAGGTAAAAGAGAGATTAAACTTCCACTTAACTCTTTTTCCCCACCCTCAAATTAATTTCATCTGGGGTTTTTTTGGTTGGTTGGTTGTTTTCATTTTTTGCAAGAGACTAAAGTAAAGTCCAATCCTAAATCTTCCCTAGTGTGATTTGAAGAACTCTGAATTCACTTTCCATTGATACCCAAATTACTTTTACATTTGCTTGATTGAAGGCTCAGCTGTCAATAGTTATCTCACTGCTTTGCTGGGTTTTGTTCTCTGAAAGGAACTACAAGTCAAAGCACAGGGCTGCTCTGCTCTGAGTTCATGGCTACTTGGAAATATAAGTAGGGCTCAGTTTCCAGGAAAGAGGGAGACTGAAGGATAGGGTGCTCTAATCCCAGCTGGATATATCTGGGATATATGCGTGCACACAGCCTTGCCACAGAATGTAATTTTTGTCCCAGATCCACAGTCATGCTGGTATCTTGGTTTAGAGGTAGTAAAACTTGAAAATGTCAGGACAGAATGGGTCCCTGGACAAAAGGACACATTAAACCCTGAACACCAACTTGGAATCAGCATTAATGTCCTGGAGGCCTGAGAATGGCACTGAACTTCTCTAAGTGATTTACATGGCAGACAAGCACTTCTGGGAAAGCTGGTGCTTGAATCAGAACTCTTGAGTTCCTTTTTTCACTAGAACTCCTTTTTGCTTGCAGCTGTTTCCATCAGCTGAGCCTCCAGGTTCTTCACTCAATGCTCCAGCACAGGCACCTACTGAACTACCTCAGGCTGCAGGACAAGCACCTGCACAACCTCCAACTGCTGTACCTCCACCCAGCCAGGCTCCTCCAGCAGCCCCAGCGGCAGCAGCAGCAGTCCCAGCAGCAGCAGCCCCAGCAGCAGCCCAGGTAAGAGCAGACACCCTTCCTGACAGCTTTTTGCCCTTAGCTGTTCTATTCCAGATGTGCTAGAACAATCTGAAACAGTGGAAGTTTGACATATTCTCGGTGGCATTAAAATAGCTTTAATACTTAAATCAACCCTCTTCTCTTTAAAAAGGCCAATACTAGTTGAAACACCAGCAGGAGTGAAGGCTGGAGCAGTGTTCGTGTCAGTGACACCTGGGATATGATCTAGCAGATTATCTACCTCTAATGCCCAATACCTTATTTATTGGAAGCTTGTCTTAGGCTGAACTTGATGAACTTGTGTCAGTGTGTTCTTCTCTATAGCTCTTAGTATCAATATGTTTTATTTTATAGCTCTACATATGTTCTTTCTCACAGCTCTCTGTCAGTATTTTATTCTTTATGGCGCTCCTCTGGTTCTTGTTGCTCACTGGTTACTGTTTTGCAGAGCTCTGGGCTTTTCCATGAACCCTTGTTTGTTTTCACTGACCTGGTGATTTTCAGCTTCAGCAGAAGCCAGGTTGTGATCAGAAGCCCTGAGCTGCATTGCTGGGCTGAAAGCTCCTTGGAGTAAAATGCTAGTCTTAAAGGGTTATTTTGTTTTTCTCTTGTGAAAAAAACAATGATCTAGGTGAAAAACACTTGGTCAAGACTTCTATGCTTAAATTATCAGCCTGGTGTTGTCTGTCTTGTTCCTGCAGGTATAAAACCCTTGCCTCAGCATGGGCAGTACAGGTGACCGACCCATCTGATTTTATTTGGGTGTTTTTGGTGGCTTAGCTCTGTACTGGAAGTATCACAAGTGCTGTAACAAGTGCAGGGCAACTCCTCAATCCTCCCTACTGGAAATCTGCTGCTAACCAATATGAAATTATTTGATTACACGTTCCAATACTCAGAAGGAAATTAGCATTGAAAATAGGCAGCTATGAAATTGCTGCTAGATGTTGTTAAAGCCTTTGATTTCATGGGGAAAAATAAGGGTAACTGGGAGTACATGCTAATCTGCCAATTAAATTTTTTCCTGATACATTTGTATCAGGTTTTAAATCAGATGTTTGGGGCAGGGATTAAAACACAAGTGGTCTTGAAGCTGTCATGAATATTCAAAAACCTGAGGTTTTAATGCAAAGCAAGTAATCTTTTTGCATTTAGCACTTCTGAAGTCTCCTGCCATTTTGACATTTCTCAAAGTTGTGCAGCTTTTACTCTTATCAAGTCAATTGCAGAGACCCTCTTGTTTAAGTGTGAAGTTTTCCTGGTTCGTTGGCCTGTTGTCTTTCTCACTGTAGTGCTATGATTCCAATGATGAGTTAAACTTTTACTTGTATCTATAGTTGATCAAGGTTATCTCTAGTTTTAAAACCAGAGCAAGGAATTGTTAACCTGTTTTAAAATGATATAATCCTGTTGCAGGCTCCACCTACAGCCGCTGCTGCAGCTCCGGTACAGGGAGATGTGAGAGTCCCCATCAACCTTGTATTAAGGTTAAGGTAAGGACACAAAACTGGCCTGTTCTGTTAACATGAGCCTTTGTAGAGAGGCCCACTGGCACTCTTCTGTGCCTTTTAAGTAATAGGGTGGTGATTAAGTATTTGTCAGCTTGGATTTTATCTGCTCTTCTGAAACTGTGACCTGGAAAAGCAGTTTATCACATCCACTTCAGTTTGGCAAAGCCTGTGTATTGAAAGGTTTTGATATTTGTGTAAACATTGCTAAACTCTCATGGAGTGCAAAAAAAGAGGAGGAGATAGCTGGGCTCCCTAATAGGATTCAGGGATCCTGAGGTTCTGGCCTTGTGCTGGACTATCTTAATCTTCATGCACAACTTCAGGCTTCAGCAAGTTCTGAGAGGGAAGAACTTCTACCCAGTTCAGGGAGTGGATTCTGGTCTGTGTCACTAGACATAGAAAAAAGGATCTTTCTATGCTCATTACATGCACTACAGTTCCTCATTAAAAGAACCTGCCTCTCATCTCTAGAGGCATCCTGGTTGCTGATAGGCATTGGAGTGGGGATTCTGAGCATCACTTGCATAATGTGTGTGCATCTGCAGCCAGTGAGCACTTCCCTCCTCTGAAACATGTGCTCCAAGGATATCTCTGCTGAGGGATACGAGTTGCTGAGACAGTGGAAGAAGATGGCCTTGTACCAGAGAGGTTGCACTCCTGGACTGGCCCAGGCTCTGTTAGTTTGGGAGCCAGACCTTGCTGCTTCCTCATGTACATCCAAGTGATGAGTTTCTGCCTTTGAGGGGGTAGAATGCAATGAATTCACAGACTGATTATTCAATGACAGCACTCTCTTTTGGCCACCTATCATGCCATGAAATGGTCTCTTTTATATAAAATTCTCTTCTTCCCACAGGAATTCAAATAAAGAGCTCCATGATATTCGGTTTGAATTCACCCCAGGGAAAGGTGAGCTGGTGGGAAATTCCAGTGTGTGAAGGGGAAGTTTTGTGTTTGGTGTTGTGCTGTTGTGTGTGTCTGTCCACACAGTGCCTTCCTAAAGGGCTTGTTGTGGTTGGGCTTGGAGCACTGCTGTAAAACTCATGGGTATGGCTAAAGTGCAGCCCTTCAGTGAATTCACAGCACCTGGTGTGCACCCTGATAGCTGTCTTTTGTAAAGAGCACTTCTGCTATTTGGTGTGTACAAGCTCCTTTAGGTTTCTGTGTGGTGCTTCCACCAGCTGGACAATTTCTGCTCTGTGGTGATGGCTCTTGGGTTTTTCCCCAACAGATACTGCAGATGGTGTGTCTCAGGAGCTCATTTCAGCAGGTCTTGTTGATGGCAGAGATCTGGTAATAGGTAATTATAAATTATTTTTCTGCTCTAACCATTTCAGTCACTTTTTGCATGTTAAAAATGACCTGAGTAGTGGGTGATAGGAAAATTTCCACTGGCTTTGATTCTCTACCCCAGTGGCCTGGCACAACTGCTGCCGATTCTGGTGACAGTTCTGTGCCAACATGTAGGCAACACCCAGTTCATGAGATGATTTAGTTGGTAACATTGTGAAGCAAATGTTCCTTGTAATGCAGAATGAAGTCTAATTGATACATTAGCCAAATGATTATCATCTGACAGAGATGCATCACCAAACTGCTGCACAAGCCTGTCCTGCTCACAGGTCCTGTGCAAGAGAGCTCTGGGACTGGAATCAGCCAGGCTTCTTGGGTTTAACTAGGGCTGGGGAAGGAAGTGTGAGGTGCCTGTGCCTTGAGGCAGCAGCAGGAGCTATATGGGGGATCAGCTGCCTCAAACAGCAGTTTGCTAAACAAATGTATCCTCCTGTGCAGCAGGTGAGACTTTTAACTGTCAGCACTGCCTGTGTATTCCAACTGCAGCAAGCAAAGCTTTCCTTGTACACAGGAAAGCTGCTAGTGCAAAATTACTGGATTTCCAGATGCAGTTGGGCTTTTATCGCTGTTGATCCCATTACATACTGGGAAAAATAACTACCTTTGAAAGAGTAATGTAGTAACAATAAGATTTTCACAGTTCAAAGCTTTAGGTTTAAGTAGACTGAGGCTAATTGAGACCTAAACCTTTCCTCAGCAGTGTAAAAATTCAGTTTGTTAAGTAATATAAAGAGGACTAATGAGTTTGGCATGTTTTTTCTCCAGCCTGTCCTAATGTTTGCCCATTTTCTTCATGTCTGTGTGATTTCAGTTGCAGCTAATTTGCAGAAAATTGTCGAAGAGCCCCAGGCAAACAGATCCATCACTTTCAGACTGGTATTTATTCCTGTTCCCTAAATGATCAAGTTGTCCCTTGCAAGGAGAAGGCATTGCATGTAGATGTCTACTGCAGGCATCTGATGTATGCGCTCTAAATCCTCCCTTCTTTCCCAAAGCTCCTTACTGGTTGTATAACTGTAGGCACTGCAGGCTCCCTGTTTGTATCCTCTGAGCAGCACCTGGGATAAATAAGCATGAGATCATGTGCTAATTAATATATATAAATGTTGCAAAGGGGTATTTTTGGGGCTTGGGATGAGCACTTGCAGAAGTATTTCAAGACAGGTAGATGGGCTAAGAATTGCCACAGACTCCTTTCTTGGAGGAAGAGAATGAGGGAGCATCTAGATACATTGTCTCTGAGGAGGAAATGGGGAAATGAAGAAGAAAAAAGGAAAATAAGGGTGGTGGGCCAAAGAAGAGAGCTAAAACTGAGAGTAGAGCAGATGATTCTTTCAGAGGTGATGAATTTCAGGGGGAGTCACAGTGGCAAAGCAAAGGCATAACCAGGTTATTGGGAGTGAGGCAGTTAAGTGCTCTTTTTTATTACTCTTTCTTTAAGGAGTTTTCACTTGTTTTGCCCCAGTTATTACACATATAACGTCTAGTTGGAGCAGACATTGGCAAAACTTCAGTCCCAGCCCTTCATAGCTTAAAAAAAAGGCAAAAATATAAAAGCACTCAATTTTAACTTTGGATAGTGCAAGCTGCTGAATACAGTGCAAAGCTATCCTGTATCTGCTTCCTCCCCCCACCCTGATATACCTGCTTGTATTTTCTGCTGGAAGGTAGAACATGTGTGTTGCTATTTGGATCTCTGTTTCCTGTTTCAGGCATCTGGTGTCGACGGCTCAGAAATTCCGGATGATGGCAAACTTATAGGATTTGCACAGCTCAGCATCAGCTAAACATTGGTCCCAGGAGATGTTTCCCAACAGAGAACCCACATGTGCATATTCGTAATGCTTCTGTTAGCCTGAAAAAAAAACCACTACTGCCAAAGAATTGAACTACAGCCCCCTTCCTAGAAGCTTTAACATTTTCCTTAATAGGATCACAAACCTTCCTGAAATTACCGATGATGTTTACACCTTTTGTAAACAACTCTCATGTTTTTGTATCTGTCATCTCAAACATGCAGACCCAACACGTCATTGCCTGCATGTTCATTTTATTATTGCCTTACTTTAAAGAAAAATACTACTGAGTACGAAGCAGGGGGTTCCACTGCTCTGATGATCTTGCCTAAGTGTTTGCTTACATGTGGTTTCATTTTTTTTCACTTGCTATTTTTGCACAAGTTTTAATACTGAACAGATTTTTTTTTTGGTTCTTTACCTGCTTCTCCTATCTGAAACACCAATGTACATTCTGTTTGGGTCACCTGGAGTGCTGAGAAATCTGCTTCTCTTTAGCTGTGTGTTTTAAAACTGCTGGTTTGAATGCTTGCATTTGAGAAAGCAAGCAGAGTCTTAACCCACAGGAGGGGGAGCTGCCTTCCCTTGTGTTTGTGTTTTTGAGAAGTTCCTTGACTTTGAGGTGTTAGAAGTCAGCTTCCTTATGTAAACTGCCTTAATTTTATTTCTTTTCTTTATCACTGTGGTTCTCTCCACATGAGTGCCAGGCATGGCATGAGGGCTGAACCTTTTAATTTACATTCAGCAGTCCTTCCTGCTGCTTTCATTCTGCATCTTAAGCGTAGTCTGTTCTTGAAGCAGACCAGGGAGGCATGGCTGCCTGGAAACTGGTCTTTCAGATGATGAACACAATATCCATGGTCACAGGGAGAGGAGATGTGTGTCACTCTGCCTTTGGAACTGATGCACTTCCAAGTGTCCCTGAAACCCAGTTTGGTCATGCCTGGCTGGCCTCCCAGTGTGTTCCCCAGTCCTTTGCAAGCTGGTACCCATGGAACCATCCCTGTTGTGTTTTACAGCAATAAAGAATCACCAGTAGAGTGGCTGTACTGGGCAAAAGCGGGCACTGGGTTTGTCCCTCCTGCACTAAATCCCTTGGGTCGTCGGGCTGCGCGTCAGCCCAAGCCTCGACGTTTGATCAGGATGTCACTGCACCCCTGTCACACACGTATTTAGCTTTTCTTTCCATGTGGTGTTGAAGTTGAGTTTCTACATGAATAATATAAATTATGCTCTGAGTTTGATAAGAGACACTTGTAATGCAATATGTGAATAATAAATGGTGTTGACTTCTTTTTTTCCTACTGTTTCACAGTTGGCCTTTGTAACTGCTCTTGGCTCTGGAGTGTTTTCTACACAGAAATTGTAAGTCTGTAATTTAACACGCAGATGGAAACGAGCTTTGTTTCCATCAAACACAAAATGCAGAAACAGAGTGGAATGACTACGTTCAATTAGGACTTTTGTTCTGTTTGGTTTTTTGTTTGTTTTTTTTTTTTTTTAATTTCCAAGTCTTCAGATGAACAATCTGTATTTATATCTTGTTCTGTATGAGCAGCTGTGGAAGCTTCCTGAATTGTGCATGTTCTTTTTTAACCACCCCTGTTGCTTGTAGCCTCTGGGTGGATATTGGTTGTGTCCCCATGGGCTGTGTGCAGCCCCATGGCTGGTGAGTGTGAAGGGGAGGGAGAGGAAGATGAGAATTTGGGAGTAAGATCATCCCGGGGTGCTGAGCTGATGCTCTCTAGAGCCCAGGAAATGAGTGCCTGATAACAGGGAGTTGGTGGTGGCTGGCTTAGCCAAGTGTGTGTTGGCACCATTCCCTGTTGCCTGACACAAAGCACTCCCTATAGTGTCCCCCATTGAGCTTGTTGGCTTGGGAAGAGCAGACTGGCACCTTGATTTTCCCATCACCCTGTGCTCAGTGTGGATGTGTTGGGAGCCTTTAGGATACAGAGACAAGGTAGTTGTGGTACAGTATTATTTCCCCTCTGCCTGCATGCCCTGGGGACCTCCTCGTTCATTTGTGTACTGGTGCTGAGGAAGGTTAGGACTCAAACTGCTCAAATGGAACAATGCAGCATCTATTTATTGTTATTCCCCATTTTCCCAAAGCCAGGACTTAGAGAGCTTGAGCTCACGCTAACCCAAGGTTCCGTAGTTCTTTAATGGAGAAAATAAGTGAGGAAGAATCTGATGGGTTCTGCTCTATAGATCTCCAGATCTTTTGGGTAGGGATCCAAAATATTTACTTGGGCTATTACAGTGCTAGACAACTGTCTTTTCTGATGTTGTTCCAGTAAGTGCCAATGCTGTTCATAATTGTTTTCCAGTGTCATTAAGAATTTGGTTTTTGTGCAAATTTCTGATCTGAACCTGGAAGCAGGTGGTAATTTTAAGTTAGTTCCTACTTTTAAGGACAATGCTCTGTTAATGAAAACGGATCCTCTTCACAACTTTGGTGTATTGTAGATTATAATGAAAGATGTAAAATAGGCTTTTTTTCCTTTTTTGGACTTTGTATTTTACTGCATGTGTCTAATTTTTAATCAATAAAGAACAAATTGTCCATTGCTAGGTGTTTGTGTGGTTTGCTTGTCACTGGGTTGGATGGTGTGCCTTGAGGAAGGAGTTTGAGTAGTATCTGAACCCCTGGGGCGTTTCTGTTTGGGGTGGTGGGAGGTTTGAGTGCCCCAGGAAGACTCAGTGGGCAAAGGGACAAAAATTCCAGGCTGGATGGGGCTCTGAGTAATGTGGTCTGGTGGGAGGTGTCTCTGCCCATGGCAAAGGGTTGTAACTGGATGAGCTTTAAGGTGCCTTCCAGTCCAAACCATTCCATGAGTGCATCTCTGCAGGAGCTGTGTACAGAAATGGAGCCAGGATGGCACTCAGGATGGTGCCCCGAGAGCTTGTCTCCAGCTGAGAGGTTTGCTGCAAGCTCTGCATGCCTTGTGCAGCTGGGAATGAGTTTCCCCTGTCCTGGAATGCCTCAGGATAACACAGACTGGTGTGAAAGTGGGAGGATTTATAACCTGACAAGTGGTGAGAGCATGAACTGCCCTCCCTCCTCTCCTCCATCATAATTGTCTTTTGTGGGTGCCTTGGTCAGCCCCAGTGGGACATCCATGGTCTGTTTTCCAGCATGATTTACAATGCCCTTCTCATG
>VZTT01057586.1:5338-22437 GCA_013400855.1 Buphagus erythrorhynchus | reverse complement strand
AAAAAAAAAAAAAAAAAAAATCTCCAATAATCACTTGTTTCCAATTGCAACCAAGACTTTTAAAACTCAGGGCATTGATCCTGTCACTCCGGAGACCACCAAGTGACTAACAGTGCTGGAGCGCGAATCCCTCATGGATGTCACATTTCGAGAAGCATTAACCTACTGATTCAGCTTTAAATAGCAATGGTGTTACAGAACATGTCACTAATTATTTGCTTTCCAGCAACAGTGTGGTGCCTTCTGGTACGTGCACACACAAAAAGATGAAGGTTAAGTAGGGGGCTTTCTTCGCCTGCAAATAGACACATTGTGTCATCATGACACCCAATAAATCCACCCGCCATAGGGGGGAACGACTGTGCTCTTCCACTTTAAATCCCCAGATTTTCTAAACCTTTTTTTTTTTTTTTTTCCCCAGCAGATTGTGAAGATCCCCCAGCCTGAACTTCACAAAGTGGAGGGAGCAAAAAAAAAAACTCTAGAACCTGTATCTGATCTCCATGTCACACAATCAGATACAAAAACCCGATTTTGGAAACCTAAAGGAGCATCTAATATCATCTGGAAACAAGCTGTTAGTCTGGATACATTTTTAAGATACAGTGTGGGGGAAAAAAATATGGATTTTGTTGCAGATCCAATATTTTTTTCTTCTCAAGACCTAGCCAAAAATTAGCTTAATTTAAAATAAGATTAGTCATTTATGGGAACTGGTCGTACAGTTTGGAATTTTTAAGGGAGTAGAGAAAGCAGATTTTCAGTATCTTAAATATTTATATTTGAATAAAAAAATTATTGAACATATCCAGCAGCTACAGAAAGCGACATCATTATTTTTCTTACATAAAGTTTTGCTAAACACTAACATTGAATGTTCAAACCTCTCCCCACCACATCATTCCCTCACACCCCATCATTAGTGTTCCCGGATTTTGGGGGTTTTATTGCCTTGGGTTTTTTCAAATCCCTTTTCGGATTTGCAATGGGAGATGCTGCCAGTCCCGCTCATCATATTTTCACATGTATAAAACTGAGTCTATTTTTGACTTATGGAGTTAAGGGGGTGTGGGGAGTACTTAGATGACGCTGGAACCCAGAAAATATTAATTTCATTCGGGGGGAATTTTGTTATGATTATTGTTGTGATCAATAATATTGCTATTATTAGAACAGGAAACTAATTCTTCATGTGAGATAAAGCCTGTTACCATTTTCACACACATCCCAAAAAAACCCCACCAAACCCCTGCTGTCAAGCAGCCCCAGCGTTGGTGTCATTCACACTGCGTGGTTTTTATTCCTTTTTCTGGCCCCAGCTCCCAGGATCACCGTGTGATGTTTCTCCTCTGCACATGCCACTGAAGTGAATAAGATGCTGTTTACGCCACTGCTGGAGAAAGGACATGACAGAGAAGAACATGATGCAGCCGGGTTGTGCAACATCCTCTGGAAAGGGGCTGGGATCGCTGCTGCTCCTCTGGAAAGGGATGGGCTGGCCAAAAACGCTCAGAGCATCCTCCTCTGAGCAGTGCCTCCAATTAAGCCAGGTATGAAATGTCGGGAGTGGAGAAGTTTATTCCCTGGCTGCAAACAGCAACAGGCTCAGACGTTCCCAGTGGCTGTCACACAGCAAAACCTTCCTCAGAAAAGGGGCTGTGGCTGCCGTGTTGTCACTGCACCTATTGGTGCCACATTCCTGGCAGAATTCCTCCCCATCCTGCGAACTGGGGGGGGGTGCTTCTGCCGAAGGTCATTTCTGTTACTAAAAAATCAATATTAAAGAATAGAGCCAGGCAGATAAGATGGTTAGTGGTAAATCTCCCAGGAGTCAAAACACTGAGAAGCAGGTTCCCAGTTAACTGAATAACTGAGTACCTCTTTTTCCACTGAAATTTTGATTATTATTTCAGTGCTCCCAGATATCCCTATTGTTTGTTATTGTAATGCATTTGTGAAGAGGAGCAGAGCCACAGATGAATAGTTCACAAATTCCAGGGAATTTCTGTGTCTTCCTTTTTATCTGGTTTTGGTATGGAATGAAAAAGCCATTAGTCTGCAAAAAAACACACTTTCAGTAAGAAAATATGTGCAGCTGGGGAAAAAAAATATTTTGAGACAACAAAATATTTTATTTGTATTTTGCTTTATCATTTTAAAGTTATATTTCATTTACACTCTGATATTTTCAAACCCTTTTGTCTATAAAATGTGGAAATTTTCTACCTGAAAACATCAAAATAGATTTTTTTTTTCTTTTTGCACCCGAATAAGATGTTTAGACAAAAACACTTTCCCTTCCCTGCTAATCCTTTCCCACTAATAATTTGACAGCTTGGAACAAAGAAAAAATTGTTCAGTGAAAATTATTGCTGGACATTTTGAAGTCTTTTATCTGGATCAGGGACCTGCTGTGTGGGGGGCGAGTGTGAGAGTCTTGTCTTGAAAACAAAGTGACCTGTTCATCAGCTGGTGTTTATACAGAAAATTTTCAACCCAGGGGTCAAAATCAGAAGTACATTAGAGCCAGCATTTGTTTACTGGCAGAAGATCAGTCTATAAAATAGCGGCTGTGTAGATTTTTAACACGTTCAACTATTCTTTTGACTTCTATCCAGACTAATAATGGGTGTTCAGGTTTCCAGCTGAGTGTTCAATGCTGGAAATACTTTTGCTCTTCAGCAACGCTGCCTTGCCTGCCCTGGCCAGAGGGCAGCAGCTCCAAGGCATCTCTCCCAGGAGGAATTCCAGCTCAGGACAACATCTGTCAACAAACAGCAATTTCCAATGGCACAAAATTCATAATCTTCCATTAAAACACCTTGCAATGTGAACATTCAAATACTTTCAACAGGCGAATCCAACCCCCTTTTCACTTTGCAGGTGGCAGGAGTGTTCCCATCACAACCTGCCTAATAAAACCCCCTACCAAGGCTTTTTTGAGGCCCTAAGATTAATATTGATATAATGTCTCTATATTTCTCCTTGGCACCTGTTGAATTGTTGTACTTGCCCATTAGCACTCCATTTAACATCAGAAGTCAGTTAATAAATTCTTCCTTCCTGCATAAGAAATTGACTAAAAGACACAAAATTAGCTTTTAAATTTTAAAGAATTAAGATCTCTACAACTCACTTTTTTCCCTTTATTACATTACCTTGAAAATGAGTGTCAGGCTGCATTCTCAGCACTGCTATAACCTGCAAAAATCCTTTTGCCTTTCAGCCCTGGCTTTTAATGGATGGTGCCCTGAACAATGTGCATCTTTTCTCAGCCTTTCCCCTCAGGCAGTTCTCAGGAAAAAGCCCAGCTTGGCCAATTGTCCAGGCCCAAGGCCTGAGAGGTCAAAGAGTTCAGGCTTTTGTGCTGGGATACTCTTCTTGGATTTCTTTACAGTCTTTGTCTGGTAACAGATAAATAACTGTTGGTTTGGGGTTTTTTTTCCTGGCTTCTGCAAACAAAATAGTATCAGCCTACAAAATGGTAACAGAGCAGAGAGGCAAATTTTTACCTTCTTGGATGCTTTTTATCTTTATTTTCTGATTTTAAAAAATTCAAATGTTCATTAGAAACATCAGTAAGCTATTTTGGCATCTTGCTATCTAATTCTGCCTTTGCTTGTAAAACCTTTCTGAGAAATGACTATACCACATGTTCATTGCTATGTATGAATTTCAGATCTGTTCCTCAGCCCTACCAGGAGATGCTCCATAGTTGCAGCATCAACATCAGTCTCAAACTCCAGAGATGAGTCAAACTTCAGGCTTGGTGCCCAAGCCACTTCCCAACTTCACAACATATGCCCATTCCTGTTTCCACTACAGAACAGTTATTTCAGAAATATTACTACTGTCAGTCGCCCTGTCTCTGATAAGATGTTGCATATGCAAACTTCAAAATGCTTTAAAATGTAGCCACTTACATGAAAAGTTTAAAAAGTAGATATTCAGTGTTTGGGTGGTACACAGAGAGGCTATAAATCCAACTTAACACAGAGTAATATGGACAGACACACATAATTACTGGTGGACATCATTACTTCAATTTTAGTTTTATCTTTTTGTTTTGTTTTGTTTTGTTTTGTTTTGTTTTGTTTTGTTTTGTTTTAAATATCCACCTGCCTTGCTGATGATGTCTCTTTTATCAAGCACTCTTTGAGGATATAGGTGAATCCCAATTGTCTCACTCTTGGAAAAAAGCCTGTTTAGCATTTCCACTCTGAGCTCATGCTTCCCTTTAGTCCAGCCAAAGGCTTGGGATAATGGGGGAAGGTCTAGCAAACTCTCTTTACTCCACGGCCTTGTTGTTGAAATCATAGAAGTCCAGAACCAGGGTGCGGAAAGCCGTATTGTATAAACACCCTAATGCATGACACATGACTAAGTGATAAATCCTGACACGTTTACAAAACAAAATGAAAATCTTCATTTGTCTTTAGGAAAGGGAAGTGCTCCCACGTGTTTAGACATCTGCACACTCAACATGTGGCAATTACTGCGCTGAGGAATTGGAGCACTTAACTGCTGCGGCAAATTAAGGCTCTAGTGATCAGTACCTTCTCGACACCACAAACAAAGCAATTGGTGGTTTTAGGGCTATTCAAGTCGAGGGATGCTTCTGAATGGCTTAATCCCATCAATATAGATTTACCTCCAGCCCAAGGAGTATCAGTTGTTTCCGTTTTGTTTCCGTTTCATTTGACTGTACATAACTGTCGTATCCTAAAGCAGTTTGTAAGCCCTACTTTTGTATGTTTGCTTAAGTGCTGAAATTAAATACACATAATGAAGCCATCTGCAATGAGCAGAATTAATAACTGGCATACCATATTGCTCGGAGATTGTTGACTATACAAACACGTAGTACACACACACACTGATCTCCCAAGAACTTGGCATTTCTCAAAACTTTGCAGTGTTTGTTTGAATGTATCCCAAAATTCTTAGTTCCCATGGGATTCTTATTTACTTAGACTGGAAAACTCACCATTAAGCTTATGTCATAAAATAATCTTTTAGGCTCTCTGTAAAAAGTCCTCTTAAAACAAAAAATTTTAAATGTAATGTAATAACCAAAACCACTACAAATGTACACATTAAATGATTTGTTTGGGGAAAATGGTGAAATGTGGGCTGTGAAATGCAGAGAGCAATGTATTGCAATGGTGATTCCTTGTGTCTGTCTGGATCTATCATCCCTCACATCTGATCCATCTGTGCTCTTCAGAGTTGCCAATGTTTGTTTGTGGGTGCACAGTGCTCAGTTGTGATGACCTGGTATTATCTCCCAGGACTTCGTGCAAAAGCAAAGAGAAGCTAAGAAGCAATCAACACTGGATTGTACCTGTCTTCTATACAAACATGTAAGGATCGGATTATTAATGCCTTCTCAGGCAAACCTATGTTTGTCCTTATTTCACAAGCAATTTTCATATCAGACTGAAAAATCAGAAGGAAAAGCTCTGCTGAGCCAAGGTTAAACTGAATTTAGCCTTTGAACTTTTACCAAGAATCTAAAATTAAGTTTAAATTCACTTTTATGGAGTGACCTCTTTTGACAATTTATGGCATATATGCATGCACATGCAAACACAAATATACTTTCATAATCCAATCAAAACATCCATTTAAATTACTGTGAATGGATTGCACATTCCCACATTTCCTTATAAACTGAATGTCACAGAGTGATACTGCTTTGGCTGCAATTGTATTATATCAAGTTTCTTTTTGGGTTACCAAACACCAGAGAAAATGCAGGGTCTTTCAGTATATTTTCAGAGAATAGAAAGGAAAATTGGTCTAAAATTGACATTTGTTTATTTTTTCATGATTACTATTACAGTGGCAAAGGAACAAGTGAAAGTGGGCCATATTATAGTAGGAACTCTACAAACAGAATTTGACTCCATACCTTGAAAAACCCAGAATCTAATAGGAAGTGATAAATAACTCAAATAAAACGTGTCCATTTGGGTGCTTTGTTTTGTGTGTTTTGTTGATTATTTGAATTATTCTGAGTTAGTGGGGACTTGTTTGTCTGTCTGGTTTTTTTCAAGTTAAAAAAAAACTTGTGAGAAAGATTACCTGGCTTTCCCAGGGGTCTAAAAGACAAACAAACAAAAATCACCATTTCATCCTTGGAGCAAGAAAATTGCAAAGTAGAATAGAGAAATAAGGAAAAAGCAAATTTGACCTGGAAGGTGTTGAAGTTCTTGTGAGAGGTAACAAACAATGCAGAAAATTGCAGCCTTTTTTTTGAGTTTTTTTTCTTCAATTCATCACTTCAGGATCTCGGTTTCCTTTTGTTGATGTGAATTATCAAACATCCCTGGTGTGCACTGGGCACCTGTTGCATTATCAGACTGGCAGCACCATCTGACTCCATTAGAGGATGTCACTGACACCACTTCTCCCCACAGCCAGGAGGAGGTGTGCTGAGATCAGCATCACCCCAGCCACTCACCCACCCAAAAGGAACCTCAGTATCTTCCCCAGAGAATTCAATATCACTTTTGATGTGCAGGAGAAGTACAGCTCTTAACCATAGCAGGCCTGTTAAAACCTACTTTGTGCCAAAGTAGCTGGGAAGGATTTTTGTTTCTCACAGCAAATGAGTCAAATTCTGAGATTTAATTTTTTTTAATATACATATATAGATACATATAAGGTCTGGGGGCTGTAACGAACGGCACAGAAATAAATCACTTCTTGTAAATCTACTTAAGCCGCTGGCTGGGGAACAATTTCCTGTTTGTCTCCTCTAATGATGCTGGCAGGCCTGAGAAAGCCCTCTTTGGGTCTGCTGAATTATTTGTGGTGGCAGGGCTGTGTCACCGCTGGCACACCGGGCAGTTCCTCCTGCAAACATCTGTGCTGCCCTCGCCGCTCCTGCCCTGGCGCGCATTAACGCCAAGGGCCGGCGACGCCAGCGCGCCCAACGCACGCTCAAGGAGAGCTCCTCAAGAGCAACCAGGAGGCCTTTGTGCAGGGGCCACAAAGGCTCTTCTTGTTTGGAGCCCTTCTCAGCACAACCAGCTCGTTGCTGGCGCTGCAGCAATTGCAGCCTTTCCTCCAGGCGCGGCGGCACCGGGCTGAGCGTGGCCCTGGTGGGGTGCAGAGCCCTGGGACTGCCACATCCTCCATGTCCCTGCCCAAGAAAAGGTCCTTGTAGGGCCTGCATCAAAGGAAATGTCTTGCTGGGCCCCTTCCTCAGAGTGGCATGTACCCCATAGGCCAGGAAAGGGAAATCAAGAGGAGTCTCAATGCCCCAGGGCACTCCTTGGCTGGTTCCCATATGGAAGTCTCATGATGACTTTTTTTTTTAATAGTGGGAGTAGTAAAACACTAGCATGTGGCATGTGTTGCCCAGGGAGGTGGTGGATGCCCCATCCCTGGAATCATTCAAGCCCAACTTGAGGGGCTCTCAACAACCTGGTCTAGTGGAAGATATCCTTGCTCATGGCAGGACATTGGGCTAGATGACCTTTAAAGGAACTTCCAACTCAAACTCGCCTATGATTTGATGATTCTATGATGCCCCATGAAGAGAACTTTGGGATCCCCTCCTCTAAGGAACAGATTTTGGTGGAGCAGTTACATTAACAGCTACAAGAGGTCATTAATACTCATTATTTAGCAATTAGGGCATCTTACACAGGCTAACACGAGGAGATTCCTGTCTTTATCTGAAGTGAAGCATGGTGGGTAAGCCTTTTCCAAAGGAAAAAAGTGTAAGAGAGAGAAGATATAAAATCAAACACCCAAATTAAGAAAGGAAAATAAATTCAGGGCCTTTAATCTTCCTGATATGGGCAGAGTATTGACAGAATTTCCCAGCAGTAGATCCTTCACATACATGTACAGCAGCAAGTGAATTGGGATGCATTTGCAGTACTGTGTGTTCATCATGTCTGCACTTTGGGTCCCCTGCCTCTCTCCTTGCTCTATTTTTCCATAGGGGAGAGATGGAAAATACCAAAGAACTTGCCCGGAGCATGGCTACAGGAAAAAAAACCTGCATCTGTAAAAATGTGCTCTGCTTTTTCACCTGAGGGTTGCATGGGCTGGCAAAACAACCACGTGCAAGTTGCACATTCATTACACTGTGCACAGAGCCACTGCAAGGATGAGCATGAAGTGCAAGACAAGCAGGAAATAAGTGCCATATTTGGGAGTTTCACTGAGTTTAAGTAGACCAGGCTGATAAAAGTTGCAGCAAAATCATTCATTTACCTAGGAAAAGGGGAGAATTACTTGCATATCCTTTTGCTTACTTCAGAATAAAACAAAGGTTTAACTAAACTGAGCAGTGCTGATTTTAAAGCAATGTGAGGACAATCAGGCCCAATGGGTTTAAAATTTTCTATTAAAATGCTTACTTGCACTTCCTCAAATACAGCCTGTTTTGACGTGTGGGAATTAACCTCTTTAATGGGGCGTGCTTCCTTCTTGTTGATGTGGGAGCTGGGTATTGATGTGTGGGTAAAGATTATGTTCTTGCTTCCATGGGACTGGAGCTGAGTACAGTCTGGGGGGACTGCTGGGAGCTTTATGGCAAGCAAAGAAATTCCTCAACCACTCTTCACTATATTGAGGAAAACCCAATTAAATCTGACCAGGGACAGCTATAATTTGCTGTCCTGTTCTTTTGATATTATTACTGTGCTATATTTTTTCACTAACTTCCTCCACCTCCTGCCCTCAAGGGTAGCTTGTCTATATATTTCTGTTTTCTAGTTACACTGTGTATGGGACATGTGCTCACCCCTTCTTGCTGGAATAGCTGTGTATCTTGGACAAACAAAATTCTAAAAAAGTAAGAATATAACCTTAACAATTTGCAAAGCTTTGAGGGTGTCAGTTTTCCATACAATTCACTGCAATTTGCCTTCAGTCAAATAGGAGAAAACTACAGCACTTAAGAAGGGTGCTAAAGGTCTCAGTCTTATTTGTGTACATCTGGAATAACTTCTGCAATTTCTCCCATGAAGGATCAGACCTACCATTTTTTTGTAATGAAAACAAATCTGGATGGCCAGACATACAACTTCAGATAAAATCATACATAAACCCTAAATAAAACTGGATTGGCAGCTAAATTTTGTATGTTGTCTTTATCTCAATCTTGCCTCATGTTTTTGAACTCGTAGGAAATTGGTGACACTTAGAAGCAGATGTGAGTGGAGTGAATTGGCCTTATTTGCAGTAATACGAAGGAAATGTGTGAAAAAGAGAACTAAAAATCTTCCCTAAGCAATCTCAAAATAAACCACTTGACTCTTTCTGGAAAAAAAACCTAGAGAGATACACGACAGATGTTGGCTACAATTTTAGTCACATCACTTAATGCAGCACCAGGACAGAGTGAGAAACTATGAAGACAAGCACAGTAAAAGATCATCAGAAAAGTGTGTAAGGTGGCTCCATTACCAAAAGGTTTGGAGACTCAGGACCATATTTCAGTGAACTTGTTTAACACCACAGTGAATGCCTTGTGGAAAAGTAGGTTTTCATTATTAACCCCCAAGTTAGCTCTGAAACCTTGGATTTATTCAACTGCAAAGCCTCCAGAAAGGGAGGTCCAACCATAATAATATCAAAAAGGAAAAATGTTTTATTGGGCACCAACTTCTAAAAAGTGCAAATAAAAGGCAGGAGATGTTTCCATCTCCAATCTCGCATTTTAATTCTTACCATTTTCTTGGCAGTTTTAGCAAAACACACTTTAAATTGCAGAAAAAAGGAATTGTTTTCTGTTGAAAGATATTTTCAGGTATGTGGGTTGATGGTGACACTATAGCTGCTCTGGCACAGTTTCCCTGCAGCATTAAGAGCTTTTAATCCACCATGGTAAGGGCAGTTGAGGTATCACATAAAGAGTTTGCTGAAGACCTTCACATGCTCTCTCAGGAAGAAAGCCAAAGGTCTTGTTTGCCTAGAATGGATCAATCAGAGGTTTGTACATCTAGGTTAAAGATATTACCCTGATAACTTTGCCAGACTTTGCATTTCCCATATTAAATAGGACTCAGGGCCCAGAATTTAACTCACTCATAAAAAGATGTAAACAAGCAGTAAAGTAATTTTGGGGGAAGAGGGAGGAAAAAAAAAAAAAGAAAAAAAAAGAGAGAGAAAAACCAACAACAAGCCTGCATATTTGATTATCATATCAGTTCAAAATAAAATTATTGTTTTCTTCCTTTACCTCAGGAAATTGTGATGTATTTATAGTTGATGCCACAGTGAAGACTTTTACTGAGAGCAGCATCGATTCAAAAAAATTCAGCCATGCTAATTCAGGTGATTGGAACAATAATAAAATATCCTCTCTTAAGTATTACCAAATTCTCATCACATACCCCAGGATTAAGCTGTGTGAATGGGCAATAGGAAAAACCCAGGAGTATCTGATTACAGGAAAGAGCTGCTCTTTATTTATTTAATTTCCCCCCTTCTCACTGTGGAAGAGAAAAAAAAAAAAAGCCCTTGAAACCGACTCCAAGAACTGCCCCTGCTTGGGAGTTTGAACACAGGAGGAACAAGATAAATTCCTCAAAATTCTAATTGGGGAACAGTTGACTTAATTGGTGGCCATTTGGCAGACAATGGGAAAGGAGCCCTGGCTGGCGCTGATGGCACCCCAGGGGGATATAACCTTGCAACAGGCCAGAAAGCTCTCAGGGACAGATTGTTTCCAGAGAAGAAACCATGAGACCAAGGGTTGGATTAACCCTCCAACTGTCAAGCTTTATTAGGAGTAATCAGGCTAGATATAGCAAGGGTTAAACACAGGAAACTGAACTGGCAATGATGACATATGTCTTTTTAAAAACAAGTAAAGCAAAGAGGGGATAGAGAGGGAAGGATTCAGGGAAGAAAAGGCATCTGAATGAGCCACAATGCAATTGTTTGTGTTTCAGGTGGGGTATCTGCTGGCTCTTGGGTTTGCTCCCTTCACATTGTCACCTACTCAGAGTTTCTAAAAATAGTTTTGTGCCTTACTCCCAGGACATGCAGAATCACAGAAGGAGGTTCTGTCTATTAAAACAGTAAACTAATCAAAAATTAACTCCTCTCCCAAGATTTTGGAATTAGAGACTCAGAGGCAGCCCAAGTGCTTTTAAAACCCCACTGGGCTCTCCTGTTCCTTCTATGCCCCAAGCAGAGCCTTTCCAGGCCAGTCCCTTCTGGCTGGGGTCTGGATCACATCTTGTGGGTGGAAAGTGCCAAGAAAATCTCTGAGGTACCTGAACTCTTTAGCAAACACATCAAGAACATCCCAACAGCTCGGCTGTCATCTTTTTCAACGCATAAAAAGCAGTGTACTTGTAACACATGTGTACAGCAGAAAAGAAGGAAAGAAGGGTCTGTATATGTGTATGTTATTTTCGTGATTTAAAATAGAAACAATTAACCTCAGGGTCAGGCATTCCCAGGCAGTTAATGACCACCTGGATTAAAAGCCCTCAGCTTTGCCTCAGGCCCTCAACTCCTGCAGTCAGTCATTAACTGCTGGAGATTCCCCTCCTGTCAAAAATCATTGTTTAATTATAAAGATGGCACTGTACCCAAGTTGCCATTCTCTTTTGCCCCCGAATTTTGGAAAAAGTCAGAATTTGAATTCAGATCCAAGCATTGCTGTTCAGAGGCATCTCCACTTAATTATAAATCTATCAGTTAATTACTGGCTATAAATTTCTAACACCCAATTGGTTATTCGACAGCTTGCTCACAAGGCAGCAGAGCCCATATTTTGGTCAGAAGAGAGTGTCCATGGCAACCCACTGGCCAACATGGGGGAAAGGTAATTACTGGAGTTATTCCTCCAGTTTCTTCATCAAAGTCACTGCCAAATCCTGCTCAAAGTAAGCAATATTGCCCTCCAGTTGGGAAGTTTCTTGACTGCTTGTGTATCTGATTTAAAGATGCTCCATTCCCCTCGAATGTTGCAACAGGTCATTACTTCCAGGAATTTTTCTCTCTGGTCTGAGCAGGTTCAGGACGCCAAGGGTAGGAAAGGATCCTTCTCCAGTCCCTTCTCCCACCATACCTGGTCAGAGGACACTGCTCTGCAGCAAAGCCAACAGCCTAATTAACCTTTTTCTCCATTGAGCACTTAAGAAAGAAAAGAGCAAAATAAAAATAAAATATTAAGAGGTACCTGGGCACATGAGGTATTTCACCTGTGCTGGAAACCAAGAGAGGAAAAGCTGGCTGAAAACCACTGCAGAGGGCTGACCTTTACAATGGAAGGTTGCAGAAATCCAATTTGATCTGTAGTCACCTGTCTGCCTCTGCCCCTTTCCTGAAATGTCAATCTTGTGGGGAAATTTGGTTATATAAAAGAAGATCCTCATAAGCAAAAAAAAAGAAAAAAGGGAAACCGCTCTTAAATATAGTCCTTTCAATTCATATTCATTTCCAGCTTGTGCAGCAAAGCAGGCCACAAGTCTTCTCCATCTAGGAATTTTGAATAGAAGTTGTTCTCGTGGATGTAGTCAGCAACTGCATAGTTCAGTGGAGGTTTTTAATTTAGGACTAAGAGAGAAATTGCCAGCAACAGATGCAATGCAGCGTGCAACACGGAATTTAAAGGGGGGAAAACGTGTGAATAGCACCGGATATCATTTGGGAAAAAAAGCAAATAGTGTGTTTGATTCTCACTCTATTTCAGCAGTGTAATTGAGCAGACATATGCTCATAGAGGGACTGGGTACCAAAATAGTTCCTCAGCACTCTGCAAGCACCAGGGGCTGAAACCCAAACTCAAAAGCTGGGAATCCCTGTCCAAACTAGGATTGAGTTGTCCTGAAAATCCCCCAGGGGCTCTGTTGAGACTCACCCTGAGCCAGGGGGGACCACAATGCCCAGTCTCTCTTCTGGTTGTTGCACTGCTCTGAAAAAAGGCAGAAAAGACTAATAAAACAGGAACAGGATTGGGGACACTGGATCCTGGGAGGATCGAGGCATCTGTTTGCTGCCCTGACCCAGGTTATCTCACAATACACCTATTCTTTGCCTTTCTAATTATTATTTAACTAATCAGCAAATTATTTGATCAGGAGAGTTTTGAATTAACCTCCTGAGGGGCCCAAATTTCTCCAGGGCTTTACCCAAGTGCCAAAACCTGGCTGAAACCCTCAGCAGCCAGCAGCTAAAGTGGATCTAAAAACCCCAGGATCACACCCAGACTGATGTATTGTCTTTGTTTTCCTCCTGCCTGGCAGTCCAAGCAGAGTGGGGTCCCTGAGACTCAGTCCTTACAATTTGCATTCTCCATGTACAATCCTGGCTGGCATTTTGCATCTAATAACTGTGCCTTTTGTTTATCTATAATCCACCCCTGTCACTGTATACCTGTAGTGCACCTTTATCTCTAGGCCTCCTATCTCCTGTACAGAGACCATTCAGCCCTGGGGCTTGTCAGTTTTATGATTCATGGGTATATTGTACCTAAGATCCTACAAAGAAGGTCTTGAAGTAATTTAAAAAAAAAAAAAAAAAAAAGGAAAGAAAACAGGTATTTCAGATGGCATGCTGTGTGAAAGAAATCCCTTATTGACTAGTCTAATCTTGTATAATGTAATCTAATAATAAAGCCTGTTCCCAGAGGTACTGCTCAATAGTTGTTATAGTGTTAAAACATGTTTTATGCTGTGTTCTGAAACATATTAAGTGTAACAAAATTGTCCAGCTACTTCTTACATACCAGCTACTAAATATGGTATGAATGCTGTCAATAAAGTAAGCAGTTACTATATTTTAGATTTCTCCGAGGCATAGGATTCAGTTATACTTTCTGTAATCAATTAATTGGCTGCTCATTACTGGCCCAGATTGCTTGCAGCCTTGCTGGCTGTGCTCCCTCTCCATGCTGGGTGTGGGACTGCTCAGGGTCCAGGGGATGCCAGGGGTCTGACTGCTCCTATAGGTGCACATTGTCCCTTCTGAGCTGGGAGCCACCTCCCTGCAGGACTGGGTAGAAAAGACCCTGTGAAACTGTAAAAGGCACTGCTGGGAGTCTTGAGTGCCTAGATTTTCCACAACATATTGGGTGGGGTTGAATGGTATATTCAGTGCTTTTGTTCACCTCATCCCCAGCTTTTGTTGCAGCCTTGGCCTCTAGCTTCATACCAGGCTCCTGTCTTGGACCTAACAGCATGGAAATCTCCTGCTGGTGACTCCCTCCAAAAAGAGCAGGAAGGAAAACTGTTCCCAACTCAAACTCTTGCCACAGTGAAGGGCACAGAGATGCCACACAAAGAACTGCCTGACCAAAGGGATATCCAGCTGCAGAGCTGGGACGCGCTGCCAGGATGGCAACAATGCACAGCTGGAAAAGCTGGAAAAAGAGCAGAAACTTCCTCAGCTGAGCTTGGTGCCACTGGAAATGGCTGTGGAACAGCATCCAAGCAGAGCCCCTCCTCAAATGTACCAAACAGCAGCAAAACAGCAGCTCTGCCCTGCACAAGGAGGGGTCATTGCACCCTCCCTGCACCCCAGCCAGGGCAGAAATTCCCAAGTGAACTCAATGACAAAAGGATCTGTCTTTCTGAGATGCTTTTCAAATCCAAACTCCATCCTCTCTCTCAGTACATGAATTTTCTTTGAACAGCTGCTGTTTTTTTCAGTGTAGTCATAGATTAGAAATTACATGTCTGGGGTCTCTTCCGATTATTTTTTATTGGGCGTGTGAATCACACAGAGTTGTTTCTGTTCCTTGATTAACTGAGTGAGACTCTTAGAACCAAGTTTTTAATAATAAATGTTGTATTTACACATTCACAATTTGAAAATACTCTCCAGGCTTCTTTTAAATTGCTGTTTTCATGGAAACTTCTCTTGGCAAACTGACTTGTTTAAGTTTGGTTTGATTTGTAGAAAGCAGACACAAAATGGGAGTGAAGGCAAAAAAAGATAATGCTGTTAGGTTTTTCTGCCTTGAATGTAAATTCTTGGAAAATTTGTTGTTAGGTCTGTTGTAGGTGTAGGGAAGATTCAAAAATAATGTTATTATTTTCATATAAAATGACAAATTAAATCTAATATATTTGGGCACTAGGGAAACCACTGACACTAATATTGTACTGCTGATAGGCTTTAATAGCAATAATTATTACAAATATTATTAGCAATTTAGCTGACTGATCTTTATATATATATATTGTGCACACACTAGAATTAACAAAACAGAGACTAGAATTACATACTGAATTACATTTATATTTTCATGTAATCAACATAACAGCATGCATAGACTTTGTGTGAAAAGGCATAAATGCTTTCCTGAAAATTATGCCAGCATTTGTTTTGAAGTGCCAAGGTATGCATTGTTCCTTCCAGACCTGAATAGAAAAGTACAGTCCAGGAATAAATATGAATAGTTGAAACAGATTCTCAGTGTATTCCATATACACAGTTGCTATTAGCATAAGAGAAATATTGCCTTAAAATAGGTGATCTATCACGACACAATTAGTAATTATTTATCACAGTAACAATCCAAATTGTGTCCTCAATATGCTTCATTGTATATTTAAATTAAATACAGGCAGTCCGTGTAAAGTAGAAATCAATCAATATATTGTAATTAATATAATCATATCTCTCAAGAGGTCTAGCAGGTGTGTTAGACACAGACACAGATACATATTGTGTAGCTTCTTAATACAACAGGACATTGGTGTGGTAGGAGAGCCTGAAATACAGACAGTAAATACAGATATATTAAGCAATATTAAGCATAGGTAAATCATTATGGCCCATGAAATCATTAGCTTCATGTAGTCCCTGCATCTTTTCAGAGTACAGTAGAATTATCACTCTAGGAAACATTACGTGTTCACATCCAATTGGTGCTTAACAATAAAACAATTGCCTTATTAAATCTAAATTAAATCCTGCTCAAGATAAATTTAATTTCAAGTGTGGCTTAAACAGCTCACGAGAGTGATAAATACTCAGAATGAAGCAAACCCAAATCATTTGTACTGCCTTACTTTTTCAGCCAGACAGCTGTTTGTTATTTTTTGCATTATTATTTTTAATTTACTGATATCCCTTCTGCTTGCATGGAGCTATTTGAACAACCAGAACTACAGAGCTGTCAAATGCTTTCTAATTCTAACTCGGAGCTGCTAACATTCCTCAGAAACTTTCACAAGCAGACAGAATCATTAACATCATTTGACCATTTCATTTCAGGATTCATTTTACACAGCTGGAGTTGAGCTGTTCTCTGAATAAGACATGCATATAACTGACAGAACACAGGACCAGCTCTGAGCCAGCAAAAATAAAAAAAAAAGTGTTACATCAGATAAAGGTGCTCATACTTCTGGAGTTTCTTGCAACAGATTTTGTTTTCTATGAGTTATTGTGGATTTGTTTGGATTTTTTCTGAGAAAGAATGGCTGCAACGTAATCTTCGTCCAGTGTATAATTTAAATAATATCAAACAACAATCTATAATTGATGCAAGCTCTCTGGGCACAGTTGCCATTAAAATATTCTTTTAGATTCTTCTAAAAAGCTAACTTTTCCTTCTGAAGAAGAAAATTAGAAAGGTATGGTCTGCATTTTATATTTCAGTGAATGGAATCCCTCAGCAGTCCAATTCCCTGAAAAATTTCCACATTGATTTGTAACCTTTGGGGGAAAAATTCTTAATTCTCCATGGTTTCTGATCACTTAGGCTTTTCTGGGCTTGGGTAACACAGCATGCCACATGTTTTCCTAACAAATTGCATTCGGACACTTTCCGACACTTTCATTATTTTAACTCAGGTAATAATTAGTCACTGTCAGAGCTAAGACTTAGGTTGTGCAAATCAGAATAAATTTACCTCGCTGTAGCAGCAGTCACAAATGAAGCAATAAATTAGAAATAGCAAATTGTTACGGACTTAAGAGATCACAACTCAGAATCGCTACCTGAAATCCAGGAAATGTTACAGCCCTGCCAAGATTTCCTTGAGAGCTTAATTTTTCCAGATAACTTCATGTTTCAAGAATGTTATTGCAAAAAAAAAAACGCTAGAGATATTATACTCATGACATTCCCTAAGAAAACACGGTGGGATTTTGCTATTGAAAAA
>VZTT01057584.1:19622-39747 GCA_013400855.1 Buphagus erythrorhynchus | reverse complement strand
GTGTGCAAAACTGAGTGAAAGGCTGATTAAACAGAAGAGTTTCCTTTTACATACCTTAAAAATTAAAACTATGATTGGGATTGGTGCTAGACAGGAAATGTGTAAAGTTATTTTTGTTCTAAATAATGCTGCAGGGGTATATTGTATTATTTCAATTATCTTGGAACTAGTTAGGCTTTGGGCAGTATGTCCATCCTGGGAAGCTTGAAGGAGAAATGCAGAATTTTACAGACCCATTACAGCACTCATGGGGCTGCAGTACAGAGCTCTGTGCTGTCCTGCTTTTGTTTTGTCCTTTAAAGAGATGTTGGCTTCCCAGCTGTCAAATATAGGTGTTGCAGATGGAGAGTGTTGACAGCAGTGAGAGCTGCTCTCCTGGCAGTGTCTATCCTGCTGAATCTGAGTGAAAATCCCTGTGGGTCAGTGCATTTGCTGTCTGAAACCAGGCACCTCTTGGAGCTCACTGGGATTTGTTTCAAACTGTTTCAGCAAGAATGTTTATTTACTGTTCTGTTTCACTGAAAACCCTGAATGTACCATTGGTCTGGGAAATATGATGGAAAATGTTCACATTCTGAATGTGAATCTGGATGTCATTACATAAATGTGAAGCTTTTTAGTCAGAAAACAGAAATTATATCTACTCTTAATCAAGAATAAAGTGAATTACACTTCCTAACTCTCTTTTGGGGGCAGGTGCATTAATTGCTGTAGTAATGTGAGACTCAATCTCTGCTGTAATGATAATCCTTTCTAGGCAGCAACAAGATTATGCTCCAGTTTCTCCCTTTTTGTAGAAACAATGACTTTCTAATGATATATGAAAATGCTCAGTTTTACCACAGAAAAAAATAATGGAGAGGCAGAGCTGTAGTTCTGGGGAGTGTTTGGGGTTTTTTTCCTCCGTGATCACTGAGGTATGCAATTGGCTTCTTGAATAAAAGGCTTTTTTTTCTCATGCAGTAAGATAAGCTCCCTTTGTTCTGTGTTCTTTGCCAGTGGAGCAGGTAGTGGTGACGTTGCACCTTGTCAGTGACAGGGAACCAGCAGAAGTGGTGGGAGATCTGTCAGTCTGTCTGGATGGGATGCAGGTCGACCCCGAGCTCCTGACCAATGGGGAAGCCTCAAGTACAAGAAGTGAGTAACTTGCAATCCAAATCTACGTTTATCTGCTATGTAAAGTAATTTTTGGGGAAGCTTTAACACAGTCTTTAAATAAGCCCATTAACAGCAGTTTCTGTAACTTTGTTTATAGAGATCAGAAATCTCATGCATTTTTATTTGAGGTGGAGTCATAGTTCACAGGGCAGACCTTCAGCCTTATTGCAACAAAATCACAATCAGCATCTTTGTTTTCTGGACTTTGCAAACTTTTATCTAGTGATCCCAAATGTTAATGAAAGCCCTTAGCTTCCCTGAATTTTAATAACATCATAAACGAAAAAATATAAAGTTGGTTTGATCTCATCATCATCCTAGTAATAAGTATTCTGCTTACTAGGAGACATGGGTTTATATTAATTTTTTTGAAAAATAGCTCATTTAAATAAATGTATTCATAGATTTAGCTCCCTGTGGAGAGCTGCAGAGAGGGATCCCCTTTCTGTTTAGTTTGTGTGTACAGTTTTTTTAAACTGAAAACTTGATTACATGTAAAATATCTAATTAGAGTAAAATAAAAAGGTAATTTTAATTCCCTTGGAGTAGGACAGTGGAGCATATCTGAAATACTATACATTGAGAAGTAGAGCTGGGTAAGACTTACTTTCCTAGAAAGCAGCAAGAGAGACAGTCTGCGGTAGTGACCAGCTGGACACTTAATTGGCAAGTTCTAGGTTTCCTAGAGGAAGTTGCTTTGGAATTTCATCTAAATATCATAGAAAAATTGAATTAATACACAAATTCTGTAACCATTATTTCTTAGAGCTTTTAGTCCATTTTCTTTGCATTTTGTTAAAGAGGTCAATTGCACAGACTGATTGTGTGGAATTTTATTTGTAAATAAAAGCCAGATGCTGGGATTTTGTGGCACTTACAAAGCAGGGCTGAGGTGTAGAGATAGAAATATCTAGTGTAGTGAAAGTACCAAATTTTCCTTTTATGCAATACTTGATTTGCATCTGTGCTTTCTTGGATTTCCCAAAGTTCACCTACTGAGAAAAAGGTGGGAAAAGTCATGCAGGTAGTGGAATTGAGTACTATTTTCAGGGTTGGGCTTGACACAGCAAGCCCCAAATTCAGCAGAAGGTTCCCAGATAATCAGGGGACTGGAGCATATAAGGAAGGAGTTAAATGTTAAAGTTTAGTCTGCACATTGTACAGCCTAAAGGCACTTCAGGCAAATATATTGTTTATGGAGTTGCTTTTAGGTTAAGATTTCTCTTGCTGGGATTTAATTCCTTCCATGCACAGTCCACTAACAGCACATTATCCTAAGCCTTTCTGTGGCTACATCCTTGTCTTTGGCCTAGATCTGTCCACAGTTCCTATCAGAACTGAAAACTGATTTCTTTATTAATGGCATTTGTTTAACTCTATGGAAATAAAGTATTGGTGCTGTCTACATGAATGAGCAGTTCTGTGCTGCATATTCAAGGTTTGCAAATGCTGGCATAAAAGGCAAATATTTCCAAGCTGGCTGAATAAGCAGTTGCAAAACATTTGCAAATCTAGACTGAGCTGCTGTAATGCTTTTGGAGTGCAGCCATATTTTGTACCTGCTTCAATGCCTTTATGTTAAATAATTTACTGAGAAAGGGAAGGGTCTGGGCTAGAGAGCCCCAGAAAACAAAGCCCCCCAGCCAACCAGAGAGAAGATTTTAGTGAAGTTTTCACCCTTTCTGCTCTGCCTGCCATCACTGAAAAGGGAGAGAGTATGAAAATCCAGCTCCACTTAAAAGAATGAACATTGCTTTATACTGCTAGAAAGACAGTGTTATTAAACTCTGTGTGTGTGTGTTTGGGAATATTCATACAGTCAAATGATGTCCTGTTACATCTTCCATAAGGTGGAAGTATTACAGTGGCAGTGGTTAAAAAAATTGTATTCAAACAATCAGAGACATGCAAAATATGTACAGCTTTGAAACCCAGTAGATAAGCAGCACATTACGTCTCACCTCCATACTCGAAAGAAGCGTGAGCATTAAAGGCTGCTGCTTTCCTTGGAAATGATTCGGTGTTGCTTATGCTTCTGTTGTCTTTTTCTTCCTGATATTTAAGGTCCTACACAGAATGAAAGCTCCAGAGTAAGGAGTGACACACGGTAAGACTTTTTTCCTCTATTTTTTTATTCTGCCTTTTAGTATTCACAGTTTTGAAAGAAGAATTGTGTATTTTATAAAGAAGACAATGAAAATTTTATGAATATGCCCTGTAGCAGTATCTGTTAAGATCTGAGCATGCCCTAAACAAAAATATTGGACTGCTGCTCAGCTCCATTGTATGGCCCCAGTTTTGCCTCCATACCTGACTGATCTTTTTGGTTTTTTCCCTTTGTGTTCCTCATCCTTCTCCCAGTGATTACCCAAAGTAAAATATATATTTAAAAAACCCCAAACAAATGGCACTGGTTGTTTTTACACGAGTTTATAGCATGGAGGTATCAGAATTATATTTAGCTTTGTTGAGAAGATTCCAAAAGCTGTCTGGCACTTAGAGTGTGCTAAGGCTGATACTGGATTATGAACCTTGCTGCCTGGTAGGATAATAATGTGCCCAGCACCATGTTACTTTAATTAGTTCCCAGTACTACGAGTATTTTAAGGATCTGTACAAGGCACAGTACTCTAGATGACAGCTGGAATAGCCAAGCTAAATTTCACTTTTTTTTAATAGCTTGTATGCTTGGCTATGTTGTCTGAAGTCTTCTCATGAAAGTTTTTGTTCTGGTTCCTTTTTGTGTTTGAAAGAGTGTTTAGATGGATATTCAGAATACCTGAGTGTATATTAGAATAATAACAACAATAATAACAATTATTCAGTTTTGGTATCAACCAGGTGGCTTCTGGTGGTCATTGTGAGGATCATGTAGATGATCAGGAAAGTGACTTTCTACCAAGGGTATGATGTGAAAGAACAAGGGAGAATGGCTGAAAAACTGGGGCTAAACCTCCTACAGACTTGAAGTCACTAATGATTTGGACCCACTTTCAGTCATTTTCTTGGGGTTGGTGTAGTATGAATTACATGCACCACACCTGGTATAGAGCAAAAGTGTGTTTGACCATGATATTGAGGTTAAATGAACATGATTTTACTTGGTCCTTTACGACTTGTGATTTACTTAGCCTTACCTACTGGATTTTATTTTGTGTATATTTAAAGGAATGTAATTTTAAAAGTACTGGGTTGAAAGTGTAGCCTCTTTCTTTATTTCTGATGGCTTATGTGCTTGACCTGTAAATCCACTAGAATTTTAGTTGACAACCTTTTTGTATTGCCCAACATATGCTGAAAAGAAAATGCTTTAGAATAAATATGTGATACCTCTGACTCTGCTTAAGGAGCTACAAATATATCAGAATAATACTCTGCTAGGTGTAAGTGAACAGCACAGCATGGGTCAGTACTGCTCTGTAGTTTCTTAATTCTTGTAAGGCTGAGCAGTTTATATTCATAGCTGTTGGTCAAAAATTTAATGCTTAGTCCTAAATTCTCCAGCATGTTCCAGAATTGAGTTTAGAGGAAAAAATATGTATGCATAAGTAGGATTTCTAAAAATTTGTAGCATTTTGTGTGTTCTGAGCAAGTGCCAGCCCTGTGGAGTAAAGGCACACAGGCTGTTCTCAGGTGTTAGCTTTTTATCTCATTAGGGACTCATGGGCAGAAATAGCTGAGCAGCAAAATCCAGAGCCTGGACCTAAGGGCAAGTGTATCAAACTGGGAAATGAAAGAGGAGATTTTGGTGACATGTTATATACATCAATTTCACCACCTTTCCATCAACCGAGGTTTCAAGTACCTTAGGAGATAAACTGAGTGTGTTTATACAGATGTATAGATACTTGGAATTACTGTGAGTGTTACAAATCTCACCTAGTTGTAACTGTTGCATTCTAGTGACTTTCACATGTGTTTTCAAATCCTCCGTGAAGGTGTCCCAGGCCAGGCTGGATGGGGCTTGGAGCAACCTGGTCTAGTGGAAGAGGGCTGGAATGAGATGAACTTTAAGGCTTGTCCCAACCCAAACTCTTCCATGATTCTGTGATTTGCAAAGTTTCATGTCACCTGTGCACTACTAGAACAGTTCTCTTTGTCTTTTCCTGCAAAAGAACTAACTCAAATGGCCTTGAAAACTGCGAGGATGCTGCTTCCAGTGAAAACAAGACTGTTAATGGCAGTGACTCTCCGTTACTCACAAATGGAAACTGCAAACCTGCCAGACCTCCCAGGCCTGCCAGGCCCCCACCCCCCACTCCCCGCAGACCCCCATCGGTCACTGGTAGGTCCATTGGGCTGGGCACTCCTTGAGTGAACGTAACTCTTTCTGCTCCTGATGTTTAACTGCACTTTTGATGGTAAATTCTTTGGCAGGTCATATCTGAAGTAGTATTTTTTAGCTTGCATTCAGTATGTGTTGTTTAGTCACTGTTACTGGAAATTTCTTGTTTCCACATCTGCTTGGGAGTGGTGACAGTCAGTGATGGTGCTACAGAGAGTGGAGCTGGGACCAGGAGAACACAAGTCAGTGCTGCTGCTGTACTAAGGCACCCACTGAAGGTGACATGAAATTCATTGAAGGACTCACAGAACTGCCTCAAGTTGATAATATTGGGTTCTGAGATAAAAGTTGTTGATTTCTACAATTGCAGTTAGATTCTGTGAAGTTGCAGCGCTTAAAACATTCATTACTCTTCTCTGCTGCAATGGATATATATTTTTTTTATCTAGTTATTTTAAAACTACCTGAAGGCCACAATTCTGAAAAGTTATTTGATGTTTTTGGCGTAATTCCTTTACCCCCATAGAATGCAATGTTTCAGTAGTCTCATCATTACAATTGATAAATGCTTGGTCTGGATGGGCCCTGCAATGCAGTAATTACTTTAAAAGATTAATCCAGTGCAGTTAGTTAATGAGACTAGACCTGTATTCAACCTCTAACCCCACCCTCCAAATGGCATTAAGATAAAACTGAAAACATTTAAAAAAATGTCTGTGTTCCTCTCTCATTGTGCTTGTTACTTTCCATGCAATGGAAAATCTCCTCTTGAAAATTTTATCCTTATCACTTAAATTATTATTCCAAATAATAAATGGAAAATGATTAATTCATTAGTACAAGGAAGTAGTTTTTTATCATCATTTAATGTTTACAGAAGGCAGACTAGGTAAATATTTATCACAAATATCAAAAATGCTGTTGATGGCAGTTCTTGGATGAAACCATTTTTACACTGAGACAGAATTGCTGTTTAGTTTTTGTTTGAGCTGCAAAACGTGGCTGTGGAAACAGCAGTTCTGGCAGGTTTGCTTTTGTAATGTGTAACTTCTACAATACATTGGTGATAAATGTCAGTTAAAGGCTTTTCTCTTCTCTCAACATTATAGCAAGTGCAAATGGTCCTTCATCTGCATCCACAGAAAGTGATGGGGCCAGTGCAGGATCGGTGGCAGGTACAGCCTCAACTACACCTTCAGAGCAGAGCCCTGAGGGGGCAACAGCAGCAACCACAGCTCCTGCCACTCCTGCACTCACCACTCCTCCAGTGTCGAGACAAGTCCAGCCAGTAAATCCTTCACCTCAGGCCCTTACTACAGTCAGCCAAGGTCCTCTTCCACCTGGGTATGGGTTTAATGACTTCTTTTTCCCCATGTATGCTGACTTTTCTGGTTTTACTTTGTTATTCTTATAGTAGATGTAACAAACCATTGATAACATCTGCCTTTTGCCCCAAAGCTCTCAACTTAAAAAAAAAAAAAACAAACAACAGCAAAAACATTTCTGGACTTTCTGAGTGAGGGAAATAAAAAACTTCCCGATATGAGTGGTGTAATTGGTGAATTACCTGCCTTTGTTTGCCGGTAGTAGAACCAAAAGGTCTGAATTACCTCACCGGATAACAGAAATAAAAAAGTGATCTTAAAAACATCAGTTGTTGCTTTATCATTTTGATTTCAACAGAAATGGCAAATAGCTTTTTTTTTTTTTTTTTTTCCCCCCTGTGATGTTACATCTGATGCAAATACAGGGGTAAGTCATTGTCCCAAATGCTGTATGTGCAGAAAATGGGACCAATGCCCCTATGGTGATCTTTACATAAACTTGATCACTGAAAAATGTGCATATATTGGATTAATGCTACTATAAAAGGGGATTGTGATCTATAGTTGGTTCTGTTCAACAGGTTATTGATACACTTGATATCGAATACAAAATTTTGCTAAGATTTTACACCTGGTCATGAATTTGAACTTCTGTTTCCCAGAAAGATGGTCATGTACAATGTTTTTTTTTTTAATTTTAGTTGGCATAGAATCACTGTTAATATGAATGGTACCACTGTATGCTGCACACTGTTCTGGTGCATCTCATGAGCCAAGGGTTAGTTTTAAGCATTTCATTCAGAAATAAGCATTTTATGAAAACAAGTGTTCCTCATCTTTATGCTGTTAGATGAATGGTTGGAGTCGTTTGATCTGGAGGAAGATTAAAGTTTTTGATCTATTTTCAGTTGGGAGCAAAGAGTAGACCAGCATGGTCGAGTGTATTATGTGGATCATGTTGAAAAAAGAACAACATGGGATCGGCCAGAGCCTCTTCCTCCAAGGTGAGCCAGGATCAGCCATATGATCATCTCAGATGTCTGGGTTTTTCAGGAATTAATTGCCTAGCAGTTTGCTAAAGCTGGAACAGATATTTGAAAACAGAAATGTGAACCCAGTTACTCCAGGTTGTCTCCAAGGAGTGCATATGGAAAAGAGTTGAATGTCAAAAATAATCAAATCTGAATTTCCTGTCAAAGATTAAGCAAAGTGCATCTTTACTGACTGAGAAACATATTTCGGTTAAAGACAGTAGACACCCCCAAGAATAAAAGAGAACCAAAACCACAGAAAAGTATTTTGGCACTGAGGTAACTATCAGCTTGAGCAGGAGTGCTCTTGGTTACCTCTTATCCCGAGGTTACTGTTTGCAGGCCTTTGATCTTGTCTCAGGGCTCCCAGCTGCCAGTTTATTATGCACATAGAAACCAGCTTTCGTTATTAAACTTCTCCAGCTCTTGGCATCAGAGCAGCCAGTTATGTTAGTTCACAGTTGCTGTTTCTTATTTTTTAACAATATAAGAAAAATACGAGAGTTGTTCTGTTGCACTTTTGCATCCTCAAATGGTTCACACGCTATAAAGAATTACGAAGTGAAAATGTGGGAGAGTAAAGAGAACTTGGTATTAAAGAACAAAAACTGGCAGTCTCATAAATGGAGCCTACCTGTCATGTTTCAAGTTATTTTGAACTCTTTGAGCAGATGAACTTATATATTGCTTAAACTTACTTAGAATAGGAATGTTGTCTTTCAAGTTTTATAAGTAGTACTGATCTTATATGAACTGAAAATTAGAAAAAAAAAAAGAAAAAAGAAAATCAAAATAAAACCCCAAATCCCATGCTGAAGCCTTTCTTTTCTGCCAGATCAGTGTGGGGAAGTCTTGTGTTGAATAGCTTAAAATGTCTGGGGGTTTGCTGTATTTTAGGAGAAACCAGCAGGCTTCTTGTGTTATGGGGCTGGGTGGGATAACTGCAGTGATGCCAGCACAGTATGGACAGTGGTCTACACAGTTCTTGAAAGCTATTTAAAAAAACCTAGAAGTACAGTAAATGGTATTAGTCTGACTTTGCATAGTATGCAACAAATAAAAGTGATTTTCATAGAACAATTCTAGCTCTTGCATAATTTTAGCAGAGGAGAAAAAACTGCTGATGAGCTTATGCTTTTTGTTCCCTTCCACCACATTGGCCTCCAAGTGCCTCTGAGCCCTTAAATTGCCAGCTATTGACAACTATGGCTTGTCTTTTTTCCCAAAGCTGGGAGCGCCGAGTTGACAACATGGGGAGGATTTATTACGTTGACCACTTCACCAGAACGACGACGTGGCAGAGACCAACACTGGAGTCTGTCCGGAATTACGAGCAGTGGCAGCTCCAGCGCAGCCAGCTCCAGGGAGCCATGCAGCAGTTCAACCAGAGGTTTATATATGGGGTAAGAATACGTGGGTCACTGTGGGTTTAGGGTGGTTTTGGGGTTTAGGCGTGCCTATGGGTGACCTTTCCCCATAAAGGCAGCAGACTCTGTTATGCTTTATGATAATATATCTCTGTGTGTAGTATGGCAGGGAGGGCTCATTGTAATGTTAGTTCATCTCCTTGCAGTCAGCACATGGGGTTTAGTTGTTACCTCAGTATAGGGCTTCTTGGATAAAATTTATGTACAATATTGATAAAGCCTTTGGTTCAAAACAAACTGCATCTTAATAATGAGCTGACTTATTTGTATTGTATCTTGTGTTACCCTGGCCAAACACCTGGGAGGTGCAAGCTCACAGGCCATGCATTTCTGCTCTGGGTAAAATGAATTATGCACAATGAAAGTTAGGAGAGCAGGGAAATGGAAAATAATCCTTCCAGCATTTTTAATCCATTGTTTGCTTCTGATGAATAGCAGACATTAGATCACTCCAACTATGCTCATCAAGAATGGTGTAGGTTCTGATTTGCTGTATGTGTGAGAATGAAATGAAGCCTGTAAGTAATGGTAGGGAGAACTGTACTGAGTGCAGGAATGAAGTTTCTGATTGTTTTGGGTGCTACTGTACTAATTTCCTCCTGCGTAGGCAGGGGTACTAAACAAAGAATTATTTCTCGGCACTGTAGTTAATTAAGCATGCCAAGGTCAGTAGAATAGGCCTTCTCTGTGAAGAAAAAGAAATAGCTGGCATCTTTGCTTATGTGTAACATTAGCAAAAATGCTTTTACTTCAATAATTCAGGATGGCTATGGCAGAACATCTGGAAAGCAAATGACTAGTCATTAATGCCTCATTTGTTCGTGTGACTTGCAGAACCAGGATTTTTCATCCACGCAGAACAAAGAGTTTGATCCTCTTGGCCCTCTGCCACATGGATGGGGTAAGACTAACTTGAATGTGTTTTGTAATGCAATGTAATTAAACATTAAAGCATACTTCTGCCAAATTATTTGTCAGCTGTTCTAAGCTAGTTTTTAAAATTATGGTCTGGATTAAAAATATTTTAAAATTAGATCTAATCAAATGTGCTATTAAAACAGAATCCTGACTAGGCTCTGCCATTTCAAAGTGGTTTAGAATCTATAAAGTGTTCTGGTTTACTCCACTGGTAACAAGTGTAATAGCTGCTTTAATGCTGTCATCCTTTTCAGACTTTTCCACTTCCCCCCACCATCCTGTTCCTCTAAATCAGACTCCAACTCCTCTCTGAATAAAACTGCCAAATTCTCTCTCCAACAAACTCTTGAAGAGTTTTGTTGGTCTGAAAATGTTTTTTATAGTGACAACTAAATGCTTCTTGATTTGGCCCTCTCCCTGGTATAAATTTTTTCTTGTACTTTACAGGGTTGAGAATTTGCAATTAATACAAATTTTGACAGGGTAATAAAAAATAGAAGTGTAAAACTGCTTTCTGGTGTGACTGTCAAGCAGATATAAAAATTCAAGTTTTATGATATGTAGGCAAAGCTCTCAGAATTCTCTTGTGGAATTTGGAGCAAGTAATTACTTGCCAGAGTTGGACCTGAGTTTTTGGGTTCATCTGCTTTTCAAACAGAACTGTTTGGATTTTTAGTCCTGGTATTGGTGCAACTTCATGCCATAAAACTGTCATTCCCCACACTTGTGCTTAGGTATGTGACATATATAGCATTTCACGGAAAGGTCTTTAGGCTGGCATTGTCCAGGAAATGGCAAACTTGAGTCTCCACATTGTGTGGAATTCTGCTGTCAGGCTCATAGGTAAATGCCTACTTCCAGACTTTTCTTGAAAGCTGAAGCTTTTGACCTGTAGTAGTCAGATTTTGATCCATTTTTGTTTCTCATTTCATTTGTTTCTCTTGCAACACTAAATAAAAACGGTATGAAGAGCTGCAGAATGGTACAGGGGAGCAAGCCAGGCCGTTTTTAATAGGTAATGTTAGGTCACTCTGTGCCCATGGCTCATCTGAGGGAAAATATAAATGAATTTTCTTGGAAACTGCATTGACCGTTTTCTATTCTCTGCTATAATTTGAACTTTAAGCCCCCTTGTACCTTCTTGATAATTCTGTGTACATCTGTTCCCTCCTCTGTGTTTGCTTTCTTGTATTGCTTGTCAGGCACATCACAATATTTGGCACGATTTGAGCTGAAATTTCCTGTGGACAAAACAGCTCACAGTTTTCCCTTTTTCCAATTAATTTTTCCTACAATTGAAAAATGAATCGCATAGTAAGGAATAATGTCAATGAAAGTGAAAATATGTTGTGTCAGAGGAGGCACAGAGAAACCTGAGAGCAGGAGAGGCTGTGGCAGGGTCTGGTGACTGATATTATTTATTGATATAGTCTTAGCAATATTTTAAAGGGGGAATTGAATTTTTTCTCCTTTTATATCCTTTTAGAAAAGAGAACTGACAGCAATGGCAGAGTGTATTTTGTCAATCACAACACACGAATCACTCAGTGGGAAGACCCCAGGAGTCAGGGGTAAGAAACCAGTTGCAGCTGCATGTATGATGAAAATGTAAATGAAATTAAAATGTAGTCAAGTAGTAAGAGTAGAGTGAGCCAGGAATTGCTGCCCACAGGTAAGGCATGGATTGTGCTATGCAAACATCAGAGAGAGCTCGATTAAAAGTTGAGATACTGGCCAAAATGGAAACTGTCACAATATTACTTTGTCATCCTACAATTACCAGGAAAACCTTGGTCAACAGTAAGCAATAAGCTCATTCCCCAGGATGGCTTCTACTTTTCATAAGTAATCAATTACATTTGTCTAAACATCTGTGTCATTGGAGGAAGGAGAGATTTCCTTTGTATGATGATGGGATAGTGCAGAGTCTTGAATAAGACTTTGGTTGTTTCCCAGACAGTCATAGAATCATAGAATGATTTGGGAAGGGACTTTAAAGCCCATCTCGTTCCACCTTCCTGCAATGGGCAGGGACACCTGCCACTGTCCCAGGTTGCTCCAAGTCCTGGCCTTGGACATGTCCAGGGATAGGAAGGATACAGAAAGAAGACAGAATCAAAACCTATAGCACCTTTCCTCACACCTTTTTTAAAAAGAAGGAATAAAGGACACAGGGAACTTGAGGCACTACTAGAAACAGGAGAGTTCTGTTTATTTTGGGCTGTGTCACTGCAAAGTCTTTGAGGTAAGGAATGGAGACGGGAGGTTGAGGGTAAAGTGTGTTCAGTCCCAGCTGCTGTTTGAGCTGAAAATGTCTGTTTGGTGAAGCAACTTCACCTGTCCTCCGTGGAGGAGGAGAAGGGGGCAGCCAAGGCTGTGTGAGAGGGGTCACAGCTGTAGCCACTCACCTCTGCAGCAGCCAGCTGTGGAGAGCAGTTACTCTTGGAGCAGCCCAACAACAGAATGTTGGAGCTGCACAGTCAGGACATGGTATTTATGGAGGGAGGCCACTGGAGAGCACTTCACAGTGATCTTACTCAGGTTTTCCAGGTAGATTGAGATCTACTTTTGTGTATCGTAAAACTGAGTTGGAAATTGTCAAAAAGTTCTACCTGATCAATATTTGCATTTTCTTTTTATTTTTGTCATTCTGAAACATTTATGGCTGCTGTGATTATGCATGAGGTACCAATAGCTGCTTGTTAAAATTATGTCAGTTTTTGAGTAAAAGCCTTGTAATTAGAAGATAATACTTTGTTGTTTGTGAAGGAAAAAAATAAATCTTGCTTACGCTTTTCCCTTAAGATTTTTTATTGCCTTTATTTAAGATAGTGCCAGCAAATGAGCTAATATTTACTTAACTGGTCATTTTGGTCTAATTGAGAGCTGACTGCAAATTTAGGAGGGGAGGAGGGAAAAGCAAAAATAAATCCAAATGGAAACTCTCAATCTGTAGGTTTTCTAGATTTTCCAAATTGCTTACTGTCTCAGGTATTACTTAATTTACTTAATAGATGAAGTCGATCAGTTACCATGTATTTTCTTGTATCCATAGTCAGTTAAATGAGAAGCCCTTGCCAGAGGGCTGGGAAATGCGTTTTACTGTGGATGGAATTCCCTATTTTGTGGATCACAATAGAAGAACCACTACATACATAGATCCCCGCACGGGCAAGTCTGCTCTGTAAGTGTTCTTCACATTTTACTAAGGTCTCAAAAGTCAAGTTTACAACACATCATTTTTTAAATCTTTATTTTTTTTTCCTTTTACTACATTATTAGGCAGGAAGGTTTACATGAACAGTGCTGCTTAATTACGTGGAATTTTTCATTCACCGAAAGTCCCTGAAGTAGGCAGAGTTCTCAACACTGCAGAATCCTTCTTGCCATGTAGTGTATGAGTTTTGAGAGTAGTGGAGGAGCTGTATCTGTCCTGTTGATGGCCAAATCCCTTCCTCAGAGTTACTAGTCTCCCTCTTTAAAAGAGACCCAACCCTTTCTTTTTTTGACTTTTTTTTTTTTTTAGGAACCAGAATGAAGTTGAAACCAGAATTTACCTCCCAAGTTAACTGAATGTCATCACATCTTTAGTGTTAGAATCTTTTTTGCAGTTAATGATCGGGTAGTGTTTTAAATGTAGTGTTAAGCGTTCCATAGTTTACAAAGGAAGATTTTTCTTTCTAGTTTAAAAACAAGAAATTGCACCCCAAAATTAAAAACTGTGACTAGATTGCCAGCTAAGCCATACAGCTGTGTAACTAATACATTTGCAGGCTTTTACTTAAGTTACAAAAACGCTTGGAAATTCATTCTTTTCCTCCTTTTGGTTGCAGAGACAATGGACCCCAGATAGCTTATGTGCGTGATTTCAAGGCCAAGGTCCATTATTTCAGATTCTGGTGTCAGGTATGGATTCATTTTTTGGCAGTATTTGCTTGCGCTTTTGGTTTTGCTTACATGCTTCCAATGCCTTCTTCAGTGCCTTCCAATAAAGGGAATCAAACTACTCTAAGGTTAAAGGTGGGTAACATTAGGAGGGAGTAGATGCTGGAATTGTATAATCTCATGTAAGCTTTAAAGTGGTGTAACTTTTGGCTTTAAAATGTTTTAGAATAAAGGAAAACATCCATTTCCCTACTTTTTTAGAAGTGGTGGGTTTCTGAATGGTGTTTTCTTGCTACTGTTAATACAGGAATATATGGAGGCACAGTACTTTTAGAATTGTTGCTTTCTGTAGGTTGCTTTCTGTACCGTTTCTATATAAATACCACTTCTGGCAGAAAATGCAGGGCATTTGCAACACAACAGACATGTCTAAGCACTGAGGGATATACTGTGGTTCATGTTAGGGTGCTTTAACACAATATCAAATTCCAGCGTGTCAGTCTTGGTCCTGTAAGCTCTTCATATCAAGAGATGAAGTACCTTGATGCTTAATGAAAAAGTCTTTGGTTTAAATGTTCCAGTTTTCAAGAGTCACTGAATTATCCTTTGAAAATAGTGGAGAGACTAGCCTAGTTTTTCACTTGGAATTTCCTGCAGTATAGCCTGAATGTTCTAATTTTTTCCTAAATTAGTAGAATCACAGAATGGTTTGAGTTGGAAGGGACCTTAAAGATCATCTCATTCCAACCCCCTGCCATGGGTAGGGACACCTTCCACTATTCCAGGGTGCTCGAAGCCTTGTCCATCCTGGCCTCGGACACTTCCAGGGATCCAGGGGCAGCCGCAGCTGCTCTGGGCAACCTGTGCCAGGGCCTCAGCACGCTCACAGGTGCTTGGAATTCCTTCCCAATATCCCACCTAACCCTTAATGGCAGTGGGAAGCCATTCCCTGTGTCCTGTCCCTCCAGGCCCTTGTCAATAGTCTCTTTCCATCTTTCTTGTTAGTCCCTTCCAGGTACTGGAAGGCCACAATTAGGTCACCCTGAAGCTTCTCCAGGCTGAACAATCCCAATTCTTTCAGCCTTTTCTCATAGGAGAGGTACTTCATGTATCTCATCAATTCTGGGGTAGAAAGCCTTACTCAGTTGGAATGTTATTGATCTTCATGTTTTCCAGTATCTTGTAGCAGTGCAATATTTAACCTTTTCTGAGCAGCATCTGGAGGTGTTCATGTCACTGTAGATAGCAATGTTGGAACCAATCTGTTCTTGGATTAAATTGCAATTCAGATACATTGATTGCTGGGGTTTTTTTATATCAATTAATGAAATTCAACTATACCTTTTAATATATACTACAAGTAGCAGTCCAAACTCAGTAGTGGAAACCTTAATTGCACCCTTAACCTCTAACAAATTTCCTTTCAGCAACTGGCAATGCCACAGCACATAAAGATCACAGTGAGCAGAAAAACATTATTTGAGGACTCATTTCAGCAGGTATTGTATTAAAACATGGGAGTAATGGGCATGAAAAGTGGAGTTATTAAATTTATTATCACATGTCATTTTTGAGCTTTTGATATCTTGCTAATGTTGCTTTAAGTCAGACTAACAAAAAAGTACTAGTTTATTATTTAGGCTGCATTCGCAGCTACACGATCATGCTAAAGTATGGAGTTCTGGCACTGATTTACCTGACAAATGTGAGGTTTTTTTTCCTCAGAATGATTTAAAATCTTAGTTAATTTTGGAGAAAGTGCTGGGGCAGAGCAGCACCCCGTTCTCAGGATGTTTTTGTGTTGTGCTTATGTTTGTTGGTGCATTTTTCCTCACAGTGTGTTGTACTAGCATGGGCTACATACAAAAAATATATTTTTAAAAAAAAAACAAAAGTTAATTTTATTTGCATTATTACGAGTGAAATTCTTATTAATTTCTGTAGACCTAAGGTTTAAATGTTTAGGTTTTGTTAAGGTCTGCAGACCCTGATTAAAATTTTTCCAAATTATTAAATGATCTAGTGCTTGTTATGAAATAGTAATAATTCTAACCAGTGCTTATAGCTGTTTTCTTAAAAAGAATTGATTGTTTTTCTTTCACTAAGATAATGAGCTTCAGCCCTCAGGATCTCCGGAGACGTTTATGGGTTATTTTCCCTGGTGAAGAAGGTTTAGATTATGGAGGTGTGGCAAGGTAAAATACACTGAAATGGCAGATAATGACTTGTTCTACAAGTGGTGATGTGAAGGCTTCCCCAAAGTAGATACTTAAACTGCAGTGCTTTCACAATAGGAGTGAAGTTTATTCCTTATCTTGGAACATCAGAGGAAGGTGGTTCTGCAAGATGGTTGCATGTCTTAAAACTGTATAAAATTATTTTCAGTTTGCATTAGGAATGACTTTAATCATCTCCACAATTAAAGAGATGAAGTTTACTGAACTAAAGTGAACCTTTGACCCAACTGTAAATGTCAAAGTAGAGTTTATTGAAAAAGTGAGCAGAAATCTACATTTAAATCCAAAGTCTTGACTGGAATGTAACTGAGAAGTGCATATGTTAATTGGCATTCCTCAACCCCAGATGTTTAGATCAGTGGTAGACTTGCAATGTGCTTATTTAGATAAGAGTGGGTTTTATCCAAGCCACTGACAGTTGTGTATCATTGCAATTTTGCATTTGTAATTTGCTGTAGTTTCCCTTTGGTGTCAGTGTGGACCAGCTGCTCGCTGGGGAAGGAGGCAGACTGTGCCAACAAGGGCCTGAGTCAGCATGAGTTAGCTACAGTAATTTCTGCTGTGATTTATTTTGAAATGTGTTTTTATTGTTTGTGTGATTTCAGGGAGTGGTTCTTTCTGTTGTCACATGAAGTCTTGAACCCCATGTATTGCCTGTTTGAATATGCAGGGAAAGATAACTACTGCTTACAGATAAACCCAGCCTCTTACATCAACCCAGACCACCTGAAATACTTCAGATTCATTGGGAGGTTCATTGCCATGGTAAGTCCTAAAGCAGGAAGCAGGTCTGTCCTGTAATCTTCCTATAAATATTGTGCCATCAGATGGATAATTTAAAAAATCCATTTTTGAGCTGACAATGTGAGGTATTTTGGCTATAACTCCTGTTGGTATAAGCTACTTCAGCATATTGGCAGTCATGATACTCAAGTTGGTTTCTTTGGCTGTCAGATTTCACAGGCACAGGGAACAGAATGTTGTCATATTAATTACTGAAGCATCCTTTGCATTATTTTGTCTGTTTTTGTTCCTCAGGCTTTGTTCCATGGGAAGTTCATTGACACTGGTTTCTCTCTGCCATTCTATAAACGTATCCTAAACAAGGCAGTAGGACTCAAGGATTTAGAATCTGTTGACCCAGAGTTTTACAACTCTCTCATCTGGGTAAAGTGAGTTTGACTTCATTTTGTTCTTGAAATAGCAATACAATGTTTTTTGTTTTCACTTCTGCCAGGAAGTAGGTGTAAATCTATTACTAGCAACCCCACAGAATAATACAATCTAACATTGCAGAGCAGTATGAAATTTTTACTGTGACTTTAGATACACAAAGAATGATGTGTTAATGCTGAGCCTTTCTGGTTCATTGAATATTCCGTGCAGCATCTTGTGTTGTGTTTTTGTTGGCTGTTACTAATTCTAGTTAGACATAGAGATGTGGCAGTCTTGAACATGGTTACAAATAAAATGGCTTGAGTAAATTTGAGATTTCTCAGATAACTGATTAAAAGAAATCAGCAAAAACCCATTTAATATTTCTCTAGTACCTTGTTTAGTTAGAAAACAAAATGTTTAGTGCTACAATGGCACAAAGTTAACAAATATAGTTTATTATTTACTACCACATAATTCTTCTGTTAGTCACACTTGCAATTTGACTTCAAGGTTGGTATTGAAGATTTAACGCCCTAAAGAAGTCCTAGCTGTCCTGATATTTTTGCCCCAAGCTTTATGATTCCAGACCATTCCTACCTGTGGCCTTCCACGTCTGCATGATCAGGCACCTCTCTGTCATGTCCATTGTGGAGTCCTCCTCTTCCTGGAGGACTTTGCAAATTCCTCTCCAGAGATTAGCAAGTAAAAAGAATGTGGAGTTTCTAGACCACGGTTATTTTGGAATTATGTATTACAGATATGTTAAGAAATTTTAAAACCCTTTCAATCTAAAGCATTGTAATTCTATACTGATTTTGTCATAGGAGGACGCCACATGTTTTAGTCTATGGTTGATGTGCACTATTTGTTTCAGTAACACATCTTTTATTCTTTCAGTTAAAACTGTTAAATATAGTAGAAGAAAAAGAAAGAAAAACAAACAGTAATTTTTTCTTCAGCTATAATAAAAACAATTTTGCAGAAAAATTAGTCTTTCTTTTGACTAGAGACAAAACATTTCACTAAAGAATCACACTAAGAATAGTTTTAAACATGCTTTGAAAACTTCATAGAAGGTGTGAAAATAGATTGGGTTTTGAAATGCCAAACTAAATATAAAAGCCACGTTTTACATCTCCTGTAGTAGTGATTCTTGGAAGATTTATCTTAAATACTGAGGAGCAGAGAAAACAGCATGAGATGTTTAAGAATTAAAATAGGAACTTTGTTTGCTTTTCAGAGTAGTATGTTTTGCACTCCATGGATGTGGTGCTAATGTGCCTTCATTTTAATTCAAAGCAATTTCTGTAGTGGTCGAAATCTTCTAGGCTGGAGTCCAGAAAATGCTTTTCCCCTTTGAAAAAACACTTAAGGATGTGAAAATAGGAGAAAAGGCTTTAGACCTCCAAGGGCTGCAGAGTCCTCTCAGTCCAGACCCAAACTTTAGTGTAGCTGAGCCTGCTTGTCTGTAGTGCTGCTGGAAGTACCCCTGAGGAAAGGACTGCATATTTACAGGGGAGAAGAGCCATGTCTGTCAGGACAGACATAATTTTGTTCCTTACAAAAAAAGCAAATTTTATAACTTTGCAGGAAGTATTCCTTGGCACTTCTATCAGGGGGCTGTTTTTCTCATTCCCACAAGCTTGAAGATTTCACAGATTGAGTGAGTTTGGAAGGGGATTCTTAGAGGTCATCTGCCAAACCTCTGTGCCCAAACTGAGCTGGAGCATGTAGCTTTCATTTTAAAAGGGATGGATGATGAAATAGAATCAGCCCTTCATCTGAAGCCTTCCCTCCTCATCCCAGGTTTCATGCAGTACCATGTATTTTGGAAAGATGATGTTCAGAAGTGCAGTTGTATCGTGGGGCTCAATAAACCACAGCCATGTTTTCAAGACTGGCATTGCTGTGTTATGGGTCAGGATAAATATCTGGATTTTGCACTTTATTTTAGAGGAAAATTATCATCAAAACCTCTGTATATACAGGCAGTTCTTCACTTTGCAAAAGCATAAATCAACATATAAACTCCAGGACTTCTTGCAAGGCCATAATTACTGTGTAAGGAACATTGCCTTATCTTGACTATTCAGGTCCAAACCCTCTACCTTAAGGTTCTTCATACTCCTCTTCTCTACAGTGTGCAAGTTCTCAACACAGTTATTTAAAACTATATTTTTTTCCTTCCAGAGAGAATGATATTGAAGAATGTGGCTTGGAAATGTTTTTTTCTGTTGATAAAGAAATACTAGGTGAAATCAAAAGCCATGATTTGAAGCCAAATGGTAGCAACATTTTGGTCACAGAAGAAAATAAAGAAGACTACATCAGGTGAAAATAAGTGAAGACTTTAAAATATTCTGTCATTTTCTTTCTTGAGTTCTAGCAACAAAAGATTATGTAATTTAAAGCATTGATGAATTGCTGGCAACAAGTGGCAAGTGTTTGGATCTCATAATTGAAAGAGGAATATTGATAGAAATAAGTTTGTAAAATCCACTTTTCCTAAAGATCATGGTTAGAAGAAAGTCCACTATTTTTCTGGAGTTACCTCAGTTTAGTAGAATACCATGATGATAATTGTGACTGTTACATATTTCATGAAATGTTACATGTGTTTATTATAATTATATTGCTTCATAGCCTGCTGATGTTCTAGCCAACCATTTCTGATTCATTTGAGGTTTTGAGGGGTTGTTTT
>VZTT01057584.1:0-19060 GCA_013400855.1 Buphagus erythrorhynchus | reverse complement strand
GTTCTCCGGGTCTCCTGCCTGCTTTTCACCCTTATAGTAATGGAGAGTGGAGTTTCTGCCACAGAGCAAAGTTTCATGATTAACAGAAACAGATAAGGAACTTTCCAAATGGACATTGTCACTGCTTGGTAAGCTGGCAGTCCTGCTGCTCTTCACCAGTACAACTTGACTTGCTTTTTACCTTGTCATGGATAACAACTGATATTTCTGGGGAGAATATCAGACAAAATCTTTAAATACCTTGGGACTGCTGTGCTCTCATTAATGTAATCAGTGAAGAGATGCTGCCTCTTTGAGTCCAAAATACTTCTGTAGCAGAACAGTTGAATGCTTAGGGTAATTTAGAGAAAAACTGAAATCATTGTCAGAGTAAAGGCTGCTGATAAAATTATACAGTGCTCTATCCCCAGAACTTTCCAGACTTTCCATGTTTTTTTTTTAATTTAGCTTACAGTTCATCTCAAAATAGGCAAAGATGTGGACTTGGGTTTGCATGGGCCATTTAAATGATCTTGGTGTGTTTTCTTTTCCAGGCTAGTAGCAGAATGGAGACTGTCCCGAGGTGTTGAGGAGCAGACACAGGCTTTCTTTGAAGGCTTCAATGAAATTTTGCCACAACAGTATTTGCAGTATTTTGATGCAAAGGAACTGGAGGTAAAGAATTGCTTGCCTATTGCTGGATCCAGGTCATTACAAATAAAATACTTAAACTCCAGGCAGTACATCTGAAGAGCACAAATCACTGAGGCTGACAATTGTTTTATAGGGAATATGGGGGAAACTTCATGGAATAGTATTAGATTAATGTGTTTTCCTTAACTTTCTTCTTTGCAGCCGATTTGGATATTTCTACAGGCCAAGATTCTGTCAGCAAAAATTTCTTACTTTTTTTTTTTGTGATTCTTTGATTTGCCTGTGTTCAAAGAATGAGTAACTTGACAGAGTGAGAGATAAAACTAGATATGCAGTGGATGGCCAAGTTCTTGGTTTGGGTTTGATCTCTCAAAATTACACTTTCTGAAGCATCTGTTCAGTTTGAAAAGTAAAACCATCAAAACAAAACATCCCATCCCTAGTGAAGAATTGTATGCCTGGGCAAATATAAACTGGCTTGAATGTCTATATAGAGTCCCAGAATGGTTTGGGTTGGGATCTTAAATAATCTTGTTCCAGCCCCCTTCCATGTGCAGTGACACCTTCCCTTATCCCATATTGCTCCAAGCCTCATCCACCCTGGCCTTGGACACTTCCAGGGATCCAGAGGCAGCCACAGCTTCCATGAGCAACCTGTGCCAGGGCCTCCCCATCCTCACAGGGAAGAATTTATTCCTAAAATTGCAAATGATTACTCAGTTTTTCACAACAGAGATACTTGAATCTGTGGCCTCTCCAAATACACTTCATGAACCATCACCAATCTTTGTTTATAGAAATTTTGGATTAAGTTTAAAATTAAAACCAAGTGCACTGCTATTGCAGGTGCTGCTAAGTGGGGATTCAGTTGTTCTCTTTTCCTGTGTGCGAGGTCACAGAAGAGAAATGCAAATTTGTATTCCTCTGCTTATTTCCCTTTTTCTGCCCCAAAGGTGCTTCTCTGTGGAATGCAAGAAATCGACCTGAATGACTGGCAGAGACACACCATCTACAGGCACTACACCAGGACCAGCAGGCAGATCGTGTGGTTCTGGCAGGTTTGCAGATTTTGCTTTATTCTCAGACCAGCAGAAGTTACTGAGCACAGCTTGGTGAGAAGTGGTCAGAACACTGAGCACACCTGCAGAGTGCAGATAGAACCTGTTACTGCTAACCCAGCTGTTCCCAACAGCCACTGCTGTTCATCTGGGGATGGTGATGATGTGAAAATCTGAAGAATTAATTTATCCCGAAATGTTTATTTCAATTTTTCAGTTTGTGAAAGAAATAGATAATGAAAAGAGGATGAGACTCTTGCAGTTTGTGACTGGAACATGCAGATTGCCAGTGGGAGGATTTGCTGACCTCATGGGTATGTATTAATAACCGTTCTAATGCAGGAGATACTTCTAAAAAAACCCAAATCATAAATTGATGGCATTTCTAATGAATTTTATATTAAATGTTGTTTTGTAAGCCATGCATATACTTGAGCTATGATGGAAAAAAGATGGAAGGAATGTTTACACCTATTAATTGTGCTTTGGAATCACTTCAAATTGATGCATTTCTCCACATGCATACTTTGATCCAGGCAGAGCTGTATAGTGAGACAAATGTCCATTCTCTGTGCAAATAATGGTAATCCTGTGTTTGTTTAAGCCTTGCATGCTTCAGGTGTGTGTTATAGTGATACAAAGGTAGTGGGACCTATGCCTTGTCTATTGGAATTTGTTTCAGGGAGCAATGGACCCCAAAAATTCTGTATCGAAAAAGTTGGAAAGGAAAATTGGTTACCCAGAAGTCATACCTGGTGAGTACATAACAAATCAGAATATTGCTATTACTCTGGTTTTGGTGACCAGTCTGCTTTGACATTTTAGTAAATAGGTAATATGCTGAAGTGGTTGAGACTGTGAAAGCAAACACAAATTACACCAATGAACTATGTTGTTGAATGATAGCTGAACTTCTAAAAATCTCTTGTGGCATGGAATAGATTCCATTGTGAATTCTGTGGATTTGTGTAATATATTACTGAACAATTAAAGTAATTAACAATACTGTCTGACAGGGTTGGGATTATCTTTTATCTGCATTCCTTAGTAAAATAGCCACATTCACACATTTCCAGAGAAAAGGTCACTTCCTCTCTTTTCTTCAGGTGTTAGTGGTAGGCAGAATCACACAAATTGAAAATTTCATATTTGAATGATGACTCTAATTAACCNCAAACCAAGAACTTGGGTTTGCATGGGCCATTTAAATGATCTTGGTGTGTTTTCTTTTCCAGGCTAGTAGCAGAATGGAGACTGTCCCGAGGTGTTGAGGAGCAGACACAGGCTTTCTTTGAAGGCTTCAATGAAATTTTGCCACAACAGTATTTGCAGTATTTTGATGCAAAGGAACTGGAGGTAAATAATTTCTTGCCTATTGCTGGATCCAGGTCATTACAAATAAAATACTTAAACTCCAGGCAGTACATCTGAAGAGCACAAATCACTGAGGCTGACAATTGTTTTATAGGGAATATGGGGGAAACTTCATGGAATAGTATTAGATTAATGTGTTTTCCTTAACTTTCTTCTTTGCAGCCGATTTGGATATTTCTACAGGCCAAGATTCTGTCAGCAAAAATTTCTTACTTTTTTTTTTTGTGATTCTTTGATTTGCCTGTGTTCAAAGAATGAGTAACTTGACAGAGTGAGAGATAAAACTAGATATGCAGTGGATGGCCAAGTTCTTGGTTTGGGTTTGATCTCTCAAAATTACACTTTCTGAAGCATCTGTTCAGTTTGAAAAGTAAAACCATCAAAACAAAACATCCCATCCCTAGTGAAGAATTGTATGCCTGGGCAAATATAAACTGGCTTGAATGTCTATNCAACCTGTGCCAGGGCCTCCCCATCCTCACAGGGAAGAATTTATTCCTAAAATTGCAAATGATTACTCAGTTTTTCACAACAGAGATACTTGAATCTGTGGCCTCTCCAAATACACTTCATGAACCATCACCAATCTTTGTTTATAGAAATTTTGGATTAAGTTTAAAATTAAAACCAAGTGCACTGCTATTGCAGGTGCTGCTAAGTGGGGATTCAGTTGTTCTCTTTTCCTGTGTGCGAGGTCACAGAAGAGAAATGCAAATTTGTATTCCTCTGCTTATTTCCCTTTTTCTGCCCCAAAGGTGCTTCTCTGTGGAATGCAAGAAATCGACCTGAATGACTGGCAGAGACACACCATCTACAGGCACTACACCAGGACCAGCAGGCAGATCGTGTGGTTCTGGCAGGTTTGCAGATTTTGCTTTATTCTCAGACCAGCAGAAGTTACTGAGCACAGCTTGGTGAGAAGTGGTCAGAACACTGAGCACACCTGCAGAGTGCAGATAGAACCTGTTACTGCTAACCCAGCTGTTCCCAACAGCCACTGCTGTTCATCTGGGGATGGTGATGATGTGAAAATCTGAAGAATTAATTTATCCCGAAATGTTTATTTCAATTTTTCAGTTTGTGAAAGAAATAGATAATGAAAAGAGGATGAGACTCTTGCAGTTTGTGACTGGAACATGCAGATTGCCAGTGGGAGGATTTGCTGACCTCATGGGTATGTATTAATAACCGTTCTAATGCAGGAGATACTTCTAAAAAAACCCAAATCATAAATTGATGGCATTTCTAATGAATTTTATATTAAATGTTGTTTTGTAAGCCATGCATATACTTGAGCTATGATGGAAAAAAGATGGAAGGAATGTTTACACCTATTAATTGTGCTTTGGAATCACTTCAAATTGATGCATTTCTCCACATGCATACTTTGATCCAGGCAGAGCTGTATAGTGAGACAAATGTCCATTCTCTGTGCAAATAATGGTAATCCTGTGTTTGTTTAAGCCTTGCATGCTTCAGGTGTGTGTTATAGTGATACAAAGGTAGTGGGACCTATGCCTTGTCTATTGGAATTTGTTTCAGGGAGCAATGGACCCCAAAAATTCTGTATCGAAAAAGTTGGAAAGGAAAATTGGTTACCCAGAAGTCATACCTGGTGAGTACATAACAAATCAGAATATTGCTATTACTCTGGTTTTGGTGACCAGTCTGCTTTGACATTTTAGTAAATAGGTAATATGCTGAAGTGGTTGAGACTGTGAAAGCAAACACAAATTACACCAATGAACTATGTTGTTGAATGATAGCTGAACTTCTAAAAATCTCTTGTGGCATGGAATAGATTCCATTGTGAATTCTGTGGATTTGTGTAATATATTACTGAACAATTAAAGTAATTAACAATACTGTCTGACAGGGTTGGGATTATCTTTTATCTGCATTCCTTAGTAAAATAGCCACATTCACACATTTCCAGAGAAAAGGTCACTTCCTCTCTTTTCTTCAGGTGTTAGTGGTAGGCAGAATCACACAAATTGAAAATTTCATATTTGAATGATGACTCTAATTAACCACCTAGAGGTTGGTTTTCCTCCAACTAAGAAAAGTTAATGAAAACTATCACCGTATAAGTACTTGAATCCTAACTTCTGCCCTCAGAAATACATATATTGATATCAGTAGTCAGCTTTTCTGGGTGTATAAATCCCAGTATTCATCTCCACAGCAAAAATTCCAGTCACCCATATTCATAATGGATTTTTTGTTTCTATTGAATTCTTCATCAGTACTTTTTTTTTTCCAGTTTCAATCGCTTAGACCTTCCACCATATAAGAATTATGAGCAGTTGAAGGAAAAGCTGTTATTTGCAATTGAAGAAACAGAAGGATTTGGGCAAGAGTAGCTGAAATTTGCACCTTGAAGAAGGTGAACCCAACACGATGGATGTGCTTCACTTCTTCTGCTTGTTGCACACTTCATTGTAAAGTAGACATGACTTGGATTTATTTAACAGTACTAATGTGTAAATAAATGGATGTTATCCTGAGGTTATCCACACTTACTCTGGATTTCTACTGAGCACTTTCAGAAATCAAATGCGCAATCAGATACGGCTACAAGTGACTAATGACCGAAGTAGAGGTTTAATACAGCTATGGGCTCTGCTTTGTTTTACCATTCATTAATTAGAATGTGTCCTTAATGACTGACAGATTTTTAACAATAATTTTGTCTTTCCTTTTTAGTAGCATTTTTGCTACTGATGCACTGGGAAGTTCATTGGTAGCTGCAGTGCTGCAGCAGCATCCTGAGCCTCTCAACAGCAGTGTCAGATCCAGCCTGGATCCACCTCTGTGCTGTGAGCAGCTCCATTCCTTAAGCTCCTCCTTCTAACTCAAGTGTGGCCAGACTGTTTTTCCTTGCCTGGAGTCTGCTCATGTGCAAGCTGGACTGAAGCTGCTGCTAAGGGGATGTCAAACTGTGGCACAAATCCAGGGCATAGCTTCACTTTGGTTTATCCCAGTCCTGCTCCTGTCAGCAAAAGAGACACCTGCCCAAAGTTGTTGGAACACTGCTCTGTGCCCTCTGAAGGATTCTGAGCTTTTGCTGTGTAACACATTTTAAGTTTGAAATCAATATTAACACTGTGGTACTTCACTTGTTTTGCAAAAGACAAGCCCAGCTGCGATTGCACTGATTCCATTGAGGTTCCTGTTTGCAGACTGTTTGTCAGCAGTGTTAGTGGACATTACCCTTGGTATTTTTCCTACATGTTGCAGTCAGTTTACTCCGAAGAGTTTGTTTGGCTCTCAGGAAGAGACATGAAACAACTGGATTCAGAAAATGATCCTACTCATCATTTCTGCAGATGAACTGATGTGTGAGACTGGCTGAGGCCAAGAGGATTAGAAAGTTCAGACACAGATTACACGTTTTTGAGAAGCTGGAGCATCAGTAAATAGTTCTATAAAGTTTGAAACTACAGTTTTTGGGGAGATTTCTAAGCTAATTCACCCTAAGCTGCTTATAGCTAGTAACTTTTGTAGCAAGTTCCTGTTGAATTAACGTATTTTATTTCCTTTTAGAATCTGTTAATTCTTTTCTGGTTTACAATAACATTTTGCATTTTATTGCTCCTTTAGACTAAATGCACTTTTTGGGTCTGGTCAGTCCTTTCCCCTTCCCCTGAAGGGAGTAAGTCAGACACCAGTGAAATGAGCTGTAGCTGCAGTGAGAGATGTGACACTTGAAATAACATGTAGCACATATTAAAGCAAACCTGCAGCTCAGAGCACTGGGGCAGGAACTGCATTTAAGACTCTTTCAGATGATCGAGCTGAAACAGGACAGTGGGAAAGTGTAAACCTGAACGTTCAGTCTGAAAGAATATTTCTTTCCTGCTGTCTCATCCATCTAAACTGCAAGAGGGAAAAACTGATTCAGGCCTAAGAAGAACAAAGACACTACAGGTTTTAACTGACTTCACAAGTCAGGGCTCAGTGATAAATGCTTTGAGAAGGCAGGAGGGTGGGACTTCTCAGTCTTAATCAAAGGAAGGTCTGGGGAGAGATACTGATGATACAGAAATGCCCCTCATTTAAAGTTTCATTGATGGAGAGAATTCACCTTCAGATGTGACTGGGAGGAGAATTGCCAACTTCCACAACATTTGGTTCTATCACAGTACACAACTCATGAGAAAAAAAAAAAGCCTTATATATATTTTCTGTTTATCTTAATTCTTACAATGAAATGTAGTTATCTAACATATTTACGGGAGAGATTAAATTAAACAAGATAATGCAAGGTTGAGCTATGAAAAATAGTCTGTTCTGCATATTTGCTTTATGATTCATGTAGGGAACCTAGAACTATTGTTCATGTATGATATATCACCCAAAAGGCTGTCAGCCCTATATTTTTAAAATAAAGAGTAGTTATAATTGAAATAGCCTTAGCCCTAGTTCTATAGGGTTTGGCTGTTGAATATTTTTATGGTTGAAATGTTTAGTTCAGGAAAAACATACCTGCTTGTATATACTTTTGATGTCCAGGATTCCACTTATTCCATTGTTTCTTTAATTTAAATGGCATGTTTATATGTCTTTTCTGCTGTACCAGGATGTGAGAAAGGGGGCTGGATATCCCAAGCACCAGATATGATTTTAAAATACTGCAAATAAAGAATTCATTGAGGGGGGGAAATAATTAGTGAAACATCAGTTTTGGCCAAATATAAAAAGTTGAAAGCAGCTTTACAGTGTTACATTGACAATATTTCTGAAGGCACATGTTCAGATTGCTTAGGCATTTGACTTGTGAATACTAACTAATCTGTTAAATTTTTACAGCATGTTTTGTAGAGATTCACAGGAATTATACAAGCCACTGGTGCACTTTTCAGTTCTTTCTGGGGATCTGGTAAAGCAATACAGGGATGAGCTCAGAGCAGCTGCTCTCCCAGATAACAGGTTTTTGTGGATTGGATTTACAAATAAGATTTTCAGCAGAGATTAATTAATTTGTCTCCCACTGCTTCAACTGTTTTAGCAACCTGAGCTGCATAAATTCATAGTATGTCACAAATGTACATTCATATGCAACTATCACTTGATCCTAATTGCCAAGTATTAAAAGAAGTTTTATTTAGAATTTTCCCTCATGAGAATGACATGATAAAATGAAATACTGAGAATTAACAAAGCCTTATTGTTACGAGTAGCTCAGGAACTGTTCATTTACTAATGACATGCACAGTAAATATGTCTTTATCTCATCTAGTATGGAAGTTTTTTAAATCCAGTTGCTTGTGTTTAAAAAAAACCTTTTTTTATCATTCTAAGAAAAATAAAAATTTGTTGGTGGAGTTAGTGGGTTTTTTTTTTTGGTGTTTTTTTTAAATTTTATTTTATTACATGCTGCACTAGATTTGTAATCTCAGCTCTGTTATATTGGTATCTCCAGCCCCCTTTTTTGTGGTGTCTTTTCATTTTCTCCAAGAATCACTGTTTGTGTATATGTGCTTTAGTGAACTTGTGTAGAAACTGGGATCAGCAGCACTGGATTGTAAAATACTGTACTGAAATTCATTGTTGATATTTCCTTGCATTGTAATTTCAAATACTCAGGTAACTGTAACAGTATCTCAGTAAGTCAAATACTTTTATAAAACTTAAAGACTTAAAGAGCTGGTGGTGTGGTCCTTATTCCTTATGTGTGACAGAATATCCAGGTGGAAATGAATTGTCTGTGTGCTCCTGGGGGTGAGGGTCAGGCTGCCTGGACTTGTCCTTCCACTAGGATTCTTTAGGAATAGTTCTTTCCCAAGACTTCGTCCACTCTTGTTAATTGCATTGGATATTGAACAGGAGATTTTTGGACACAATTTGTGGATTTTTAGGCTTGTGGATGCTGCCCTGAGGAGCCAGTGAGGGCTGTGAGGGTGCTGAGGCCTGAGGGAGAGGGAATGGAGGGAGGTTCTGCAGGAGCCACAGCTGTAACATCTCGTTGCAGCACTGTTGCAGGGATACCAATAATGAGGAATGACACTGCAAGTGGTTTGGATCTACAGAATGCCACAAAGGAGGGGGGGAAAGCTCCAGTGAGACAAACCAGCCTTTTAGTGTTCCTGATCCTCCTTGAAGGATAGGTGGCATTTAGATTCTCCTGTCATCAGAACCTCTCCTGATGGCCACAGGCATTCCCAGATAATTGAGACGGGCTTACCAGTGAGGTTCCAGTTCCCTCAGTGCTCACAGCGCTGTCCTGAAAGGTCTTAGGTCATAGGTTGGACTTGATGATCTCAGAGGTCTCTTCCAACCTAGTTAATTTTGTGATCCTGTCTCAGGGACCTGATTCTGTCTAGTTTGGTGAAATGGTCCCTAAAGTGGTCATCCTTCCCTGAGGGTGATACTCCCTGCTGCAGAGCTTCCCACTGTGTTCTTCCTCTGACTTTCCCAGGTGTTCTTACAGGCTCAGTTAACAGTTTTGTCAGAGGCAGCAAATCTCAAGGATGATTTCCTGTGCCAGGCAAATACATACAATAACAGCTGCCTTAGTGTGGAGACGCTTCCTCCAAGCTTTGAATGGAACCACTTAAAAGCATGCTAGTAAGTTGTGTAAACCCAAAATTTGAAAAGTGCTTTGGGCAGCTTTATTGTGAGTACAGATACAATGGTATTTCACATACATACGAAGTTTATTTTAAAAAGGCAAAAATTAATCACAATGCAACGTACGATAAATGTACATCTCAGTTGCACCATTTTTTTTCTGTTTGCTTTGATGATGAGGGTGCTAATGTCAGCACTACTCATGGGTGGGGGTGTGGAAAGTTTTGTTCATGGCAGGATGGGAACGGTTGTTTAAACAAACCCATGTTTGGTTTAGGTGTCTGATGGCAGCTGTGCACTGCTTATTATTGCCCAAATTAGCCACCACATCCTTACTATTGCCTAAATCTTACCATCACACAGATTAGAAGTTAGATCAATCCATGGCAAAATGACTTCTTGTAGCCAAGCTGTAAAACTCACTGCTGGACTGGTAAAAGAGATTAGAATTTAACTGAATTAGGTTGCAGAGTTATAAATAGCCACTAGAAGAGGAAATAGCCTCTTGGATCCTAAATAAGGATTTTTTCATGATCTCTGGCAAGGCCTCATCCCATGTCCATTCTCAGCCTGTCAGCCCAGCAGTGCACAAATGACAGGACTCATTGGAGAAATCTTATTTTCTCTAAGGAGAATGCAGACTCTGACAGATTGGAGAGGCCACTGTGCTTACCTGCTGTCTCAAATCCTGGCTTTCAGAGGGGTAAAAAAAAATCTAAAAACACTTTGTGAGGACACGTTTTACATTTTATCCAATACCAGCTCTCTGTGACTGCTGCGGGAGCTCAGTGTGAGCCCAGTGTCTGTTTGCTGATTCCAGGGATGTGGTCCCAAATGAAGGAGCACTCAAACTGATAGGGAGTAGGTTTAGATTGGCTATTGGGAAGGAATTCTTCCCTGTAAGGATTGTGAGGCTCTGGCACAGGTTGCTCAGAGAAGCTGTGGCTGCCCCTGGATCCCTGGAAGTGTCCAAGTCCAGCTTGGAGGGGCTTGGAGCAACCTGGGATAGTAGAAGGCGTCCCTGCCCCTAGCTGGGGGTGGCATGAGATGGCCTTTAAAGGTCCCTTCCCACTCAAACCATTCTGGGACTCTGTTTCACTTCTAGCAGAGCCTGAGCTCAGGGGGCAAGTCCCAACTGCTGCTGTTGTGTGTGTAGAATAGAGCTGGGGTTATGTGGGATGCAGTTCTTCAGTGTGTTGTTTCGTTTTGCCATCAGACTGTACGTCATCCCCAGTCCTTCCCCCAAGGGAGCTGAGCTCTTCCTTTCTCACTGGCAGGGGCAGCACACACCTTTACCCTCAGGACACGGATCCCCGGGGCTGCGGCAGGGAGGTCCCAGGGCTTTAGGGTGCACCATGCCTTGGAGTGGCTCTGCCCCTGTTCTGGGGGGGCTCCGGCAGCAGCTGAGGGGACGCGGCCATTCGGGGGGGAAAAGAGCTCCCCAAATGGAGTTCTTTTCATGGAATATCATGGAATCAGAGAATGGTTTGGGTGAGAAGGGACCTTTAAAGGCCATCTCATTTCACCCCCTGCCATGGGCAGGGACACTTCCCACTGTCTCAGGCTGTTCCAAGCCCCGGTGTCCAACCTGGCCTTGGACAATTCTAGGGATGGGGCAGCCACAGCTGCTATGTGCACCCTGTGCCAGGGCCTCAGCACCCTCACTCACAGGGAAGGATTCCATCCTAATCTCTAATCTAAACTTCCTCTCTTTCAATGTGAACCAATCCCCCCTTGTCCTGTCACTCCAGGCTCTTGTAAACAGACTCGTCCCACCTGTGGGATACTCGTCCCACAGGTACTAGAAGGCTGGGGTTTCACGATGATTTCCCTAAAGCGGAATCAGGGACTAACACCATCTCCGGGCGCTCGGGGGAGATTTGAGCGGACTCCGAAGGGTCGGAGGGTTGGTTCGGGGCGGTGTCCCCGGAGCGGGCCCGCCCCGCGCTCCAAGCGCTTCCGGGGCAGCTCCGGGGCCGAGACGGGCGGAGGAGGCGGCGGCTCCATCATGGTGGGTGAGGCCGGGCCGGTGGCCGGGTGGGGCTGCTGTGCCGCCCTCGGGGGTCTCTGTGCCTCCCCGGCCCTTGGGGGCTCCTGCGGCCGGTGCCGGTCCCGGCTCCCCTCAGGCACAGGGCCTGGGTAAAGGCGAGACGCCGCGGGCTCTTTGCGAGGGCTGGGAGCGCCCGGCCCGGTTCGGTTCGTGTTGGGCTGTGTTTCGGGTTCTGTGTCAGGCCCCCGGGCGGGGTCGTGTTTGTGCGAGGCGGGCCCGGGGGTGCTGCAGGTCCTGGCGCTGCTTCCTTGGGGCTTCACTGGCGCTGCCCGCCCTGAGTCACTGCGGGCGGAGGCCGAACCTTTACCCGATCCAGCCCGGCCCTGTGCCGGGGAAACGCGCACAGCGAATCCTGCCTTTCCTGCGGCTGCCAGGGCACATCCCTAAAGCTGGAAGCAGTCAGGAAAAAGAGACTGGGTTTGGATATTTAATAACCGGGGCTGGATTCGTTCTGTTGTGATTGTATTGGAGGTTTCTCTCTGCTCAGATGTGTTGCTGGCTATTGCATGTTGATGAATCGAGGGATCAAAATGTATGTTCAAATGTGTAAAGAAATAAATGCTCACCGAAGTTGTAGAGGGAAAATTGAAATTATCTAATAAGATGTATTTTTTAGGCAAACCTAGGAATTCAGGTATTGCAGATGAAAGCAGGAAGATAAAGGCTGCTGTTGTACATATAGCAGAGGGTATTTAACAGCAAAATGGTGTTGAGGGAGTGTTTATTCTCCTTTTCTGGAGTGCATCTCTCCTTTTCCATGTGCTATGTCTTGTAGGTATTCATCCCTTCATTAAAATGGGGTTTGTGTGTTTCATAAATTAAATATGTAATTTTTTTCTCAGTACTAGTTTTGTTGGTGTGATGAGCTGCACTGGCTTGTGCAGGTGCTGGACAAACCCCAGAGTGGGAATAGGAGGAGCAGGACCTTCCCACATCAGAAGCAGTGAACTGTCAGAGCACATGACCCACCTGTGAGTTAGATCAGCTGAAGGTGTTAGAGGAAATTAAAAACTGGTATCCTTTTTTAAGGTCCTATGAAGGAGAGTATTTAATCAGGACTTAAATAGTGCTAGTTCGAAGGCAGGAAATCTGATCTTAATTTCTTATTAGATTGAAAGTTTTGCCACTATATTTTCTCAGCATTCATGTGCCCTTTAGTTTATTTAATTTCCCTTGCTTTCCATTTGCAAATAATCAAGAGTTTTGTTGAAAATACTTGAATTTTTCTGTGCTGGATCACACAGAAAATCTTCTGCTTCATAAAGACCATCTTTGGGGGGGTCCCATCTCTTATGAGCCTCAAGTTGTGTTACCAACAGCACCCTGAGGAAAGTGCTGGTGGTGCTAGGGCTGAGCTGATGTTGTGCTTTGTTGTGCTGTGCTGTGTTATGTTTGCTGTTGTCAAGGTCTCTTCCCAGGGAACAGGGCATGTGACATCTTTGTGCCCATTTGGTGTGGGAGGAAGTGGAGAGGGCTGTTCAGGGTGCCCAGGAAACACACCCTTGGCCAAATACCCCTTGTAGGTCTCACCTGTCCTGGTTCAGGTAATTCCTGTCTCCCTTCCTATACCATTTCTGGGGGACTCTGCCTTGCAGGATCTGAAAGATGCTGCTTGTTTCTGTTTCCTTTAATGGGAATAAAAAATGCAAAATACTCATCCAGCTGTGGAAATCAGCTCAGGTATGAGAGTTTCCCACCCTACTACAGATGCCATAGTTACATTTTGATGGATGTCTTGTAGCAGGGAAGTTGTGCAGAAGGTACTGACACCTCCTTTGATGGTTTTTGTAGAGCAGACAAAGGACTATTGCCTTGGCCTGCATTTGCATTTTTCCTTTTTTAAGTTGTAAATTTTCGGCAGTGGTTGCAGCCTTGCAGCCATCCCAGCATGAATCAGAATTACAAACTAAAAGTGTTCATTCATTGGTTTTCCCCTCAGTTCTCTTACTTGTAATTACTTTTGGCATTCATTTGATAAAAGGGAAGGTCATCTTGCACCCACAATGTATCTTTTTCCTACTTTTTTCATAAATCCCATGTGTGTTTTTAAAGTTGATTTTTGTTTGACACCTAAATTGTAGCAGACTGCAGCTTCCAGCTGCAAGCCTTCAGCAGGAGACTTGGGGAAGAGGAGAGAGGAGAGTTCCAGGATGATAATCACAAATGAGTGAAGAAGAAAGGCAGATGGAAAATAACTGGAAAGGTCATGCAGAAAAGGTGGCACCAAAGTACAAACATTTGGCTGTGTAAACCAGTGTAGGCAGTGGCTATTTAATCATCCCTGTGCAGCTTTGTTTTCAGCCGCGTTATCCCAAAGCTTTGGTGGGAGGCAAAGAGCAGCTGTAACCCTGTATTGATTTGTGCTTTGTCTTGCAGGCTGAGGTGGAGGAAACCCTGAAGCGAATCCAGAGCCAGAAGGGAGTGCAGGGAATCATCGTCGTTAATTCGGAAGGTGCTGTGTCAGCCTCACTTTTCTGACCTATCACTTAATCCAGCCACCCACTTTGAGGGCTGCTGCTTGTACCACTTGGACTTAGAGTCTGGCTTTGGAAGAGGTATTCTGCAGCCCAAGGAGACAGACAGCAGTCAGGCTACAAGAGAAAATTGGTTTCCAATTTCTGCAAGCTCACTTTATTATTTTAGGAAATAAATTAAAATAATTTGCAGAAGCATCAAAATATTTGAGTTATGGCAGTGTTTGAAACTGTGTTTGTGAAAACTTTAATCAATAGCACTGAGGCTCTCACAAGATGTAAATCTTTCTGCTGGGCCTGTCTAGAACAGTGCTGGCCTGGCAGACTCCAGTTCTTTAGCACCGTCTAGTGCTTGTGGTCTCATGGAACTCATCAGCAAGTTGTCTCTTTTTGAAGTCTCTGAAGAGTTCAACAGAGCAACTTCTTCAGAGCACTCTGAATACACAGTGAGCAGCTCAAAAATTGAATATTTCCTAGAAATAATCCTTAGAAAAGATGACAGTAGCTACATGTGAATATACTGAGGATCAGATCATGCAGCTTGGCTCCTGCTCGCTGCTTTTCTATGATGGTTGAGTGGGCTGTGCTCTCTGTGCTGCAGCTGCAGTTACTCAAACACACACCTGGTTCTGCCCTGCAGAATTTGGTACTTGGCTGCTGTGTTCTGATACAGGAGCTGGGGTTTGACTGGCTTTTGGTGGGAAAACACATCTAATGGGTGGCTGAACAGTGTGCCTGCCCTTGAGGCTGGTTATCACTGAACCAGAGACCTCCCAGGGCTGCACCACCTCTTAGGGCTGAATGTTGGAGCTTCAGTCTTGGAGTGTGGGATGCAGCAGGTGGTGTCCTCCATAATCACTGATCCCAGCCTGGCCTATCTCAATACCATTTAACTGGTGTTGGGGAGCCTTTCTGAAGTAATAAAGATGTCCCCAGTCAGGAGAAAAAACTGCAGCATTGGTATTTCCTCAATCCTCTATAGATAATTATTTTTGTTTATTTCTATATCTAACTCTCAAAATGCAAAAGTAAAGCACTGATGCTACTAGAGGTAAACAGTTCTCACCTACACCTGTGGTTCCACGTCTGAGCTTTTTCATATCTTGTTGTTCTTCATATTTTCATCTTGCCTTCAAAGAGAACACTCCTGACCCCTGGTGCAGTGACAACCGAGGTTGGACCTGGTGCTGCCCAGTGCAGGGTTGATTCTGGAGGTTTGTCACTGAGCCTTGCTGTCCCTCTTCTGCAGGTATTCCCATCAAGAGCACCATAGACAACTCGACCACCATTCAGTACGCTGGCCTCATGCACAGCTTCATCATGAAGGCCAGGAGCACTGTGCGGGACATCGATCCCCAGAACGACCTCACATTCCTGCGGATCCGCTCCAAGAAAAACGAAATCATGGTTGCTCCAGGTAGGAAAGAGCAGGGCGAAAGCAGGAATCTGGGAATCCAGCAGGATTGTTTTCTCTTGGGACTGACACTGTCAGCCTGGAAGGAGTCTGCCTGCTGCTTGTGTTCACATTAGATAATCCCTTCTTTCCAAGAAGCTGTTCTACTTTCTGGAGAGTTGAAAGCTTTATCATTGACCTAAGTTTTCTTTATCATGTTTGAATGTGGCAAATCCCTTCCCTCATTTTGCGTAGATCAAAGTAGAAAGTATTAGATAATGCATGAGAGAATGCTGCACCCTCTCATGCTTTGTTTTTCAGTATAAAACCCTAGGATTTGGAAAGAAATACATTCTGGGAGCAATTTCCATTCAGAACTGTCCGACTGAGTGATAAAACAAGGCAGTCCTGACTTTCTAGTTCTGGGAAAAGTATTAGAGTGCACTGTAGCTGTAATCATGAGTCATGGTATACAGCTGCAGCAACCTTTTTTTCAGGAAACATCCTCAGTATTTTGTCGAATTCCAAACTGGGAAGCAGTGAGATGAGTGCAGGTCCCTCATGTGGCAGGAGTTCAGCCTTGTCCCTGTGTGCTTCCTGCTGGGATGGGGCTGGTGGAGAGGCAAAGCAGGGGATGGCAGTTCCCCTAGGCAGGCATGGGCCAGGGCAGATCTTAACACAGGCTCTGGTTCATGCTGAGGCAGCCTCAGATTTCCACAGGAAGGATGCAAAGAGGAATAAGCATTGCTCCAAAAAAACCAGCTGTGGCCCTCAGTGTGCCTGTGAGAGAAGGGCAGTGGCCACCTTGCACTAGTGTGGCACATGCCAATTACTGTAATTTCCTGGCACAAACTGAGTTAAATTCAGCTGTCTTGGGAATGTGCAGTTTCTAAAGCTGAAAGTTTTTCTCAGTAAAACCCATAAAATAAATGATCTGACACTTGGAGCCTGTTTCGTTCATTGAGACTGAATGTCAGGGCTCTGAAGTTCCCACAGTGCATCAGAGAGATGTGAAAAATGTTGGAATTTACTGTTTCTGCGAACAAATACCAGCAGTGAAAGAATAATTTTCTTTTTTTATTTTTTCTCTCCAGATAAAGACTATTTCCTGATTGTCATCCAGAATCCAACTGAATGATTACACTGACTCAGTCTATTTTTTTCCCTTTACCTGTTTTATTTTCCCTGTTTTATTTTGTATTTAATGGTAAAGAATAGAGGAGCGTTAGTGTTAACTGTGCTGTAACTCCTCAGTAAGGTTAGTGAGAATAAAAGAAGGTGGTTTTGTTGACTACAAACAGAAAAAATGGCGCTTTTTGTATCACAAGTCATTTTGATTGGGAGCTGCTGAGTTGGAATTGGGCAGTAAAAAATGCAACAGATTCTTTTGATAGCTAAGATAATAAAATTCTAATAATAATAACAACCAAAAAAGACTATTCTTTGTATGCTTCTATATTTCTTTCACCACTGAGCTCTGCTTTTACACTCTTAGTTTTGAATGGCTGTAAATATGACTGCCTGTCCTCTAGTTCTGTTTTACTCTGTTGGTTTTACTTCAAAAAAGTCTGACCATAAGAAATTAAAGTGTCACCAGTAACTGGTTTTGTCTTACGTGTTTTTCTTCTCAAGATTTTAAGTTTTCTCATGATTAATTGAGTTTTTGTTCAAAAAAGAGAACCTTCTTAGGACTTTTGCTTTCTCTGAATAAGGATTTGGCCTAAGGGCATGTGCAGTGCACTCACAATTGGCTCTTGTGTTGTAGCGTTTTCCTACCACTTTCTTTCTGTTCCAGGCAGAATTTGCATGGCTAAGAAAGGCCATTGAGGCCACCCTTGGGAGATCTCACACTGTCACAGCTCAGTAGCCAGTTTGATCTGCTATTTCAGAAAAAAAAAAAAAAAAAAAGCAGGGCTAGGGGTGCTCTAGAAAGTGCAGCTGTGGAGATTTTGGTAAAAATGTTGGTGTTGACTTGGGCACTTGTGGCTTTCAGACTTGTGGCCACCAGCAAAGGGTGGGTCTGTGGGCACTCAAGTAGCCAAGGTAACCTGAATGTTCAGGGTTTTCTCTCTCACTGGACATCAATTTTTGGACTGTGTAATCTTCTACGTGGTGGCCATGACCCTGAAGGTCAGAAATGCCTGTTGGGATCTGTAGCCCTGTGGCATCAGTGCTTTGGGTGTCCCAGCTGCCCCCTGTGACTCAGTGTTGGTTGTTGCTGTCCATGAACTGTTTCTCCTGCTTGGCCTTTGGAGCAGCTCCTGATACACAGCAGTTTACATAATGCCTGTGATCTGCAATAACTGAATGCTGCCTCCCAAAAAAATGACCTCCAGCAAGCTGATGCCTGGATAATAACTGAACAGTGAGGCAAGGCAGAAAAAAAATGTGACCTCAGTGATCTCTCTCTATTGTTTGTAACCCAGAGAAATATTTCCTTGGAGGTGGTGACCTGCTTATGGATTTTGGCTTTCCCAAGTAGGTGGCAGTGCTATTTCTCTGACCAGTGAAAAATCTGCAGTGTCCTGCATTCTTTTGGACACTTCCTTAAGGATAGCTGTCCTACCAGTAGCTTTGTGTCACAGGAGTTTGGGACAGAGAGTGTTGAGTGTTGGTTTTACTTAAAACAAGCTGTAATAAATAACCTATTGCAAAACAAAAGATCATGGCCCTTTCCTGTTGTTTTGAGATGATAAACTTGCAGTGAAATGACTGAGCTTTTGCTGTGTGCGGGTTGGTTGGAGGGATGGGGGTTGGTTTGGGGTTTTTTTCTCAGGGATTGAGAGCAGCCTGACATGAAACATACTTGGGAATTTGAATGAAAGGCTCTTAAGCTGAGTTTGGAGTCAAGGAGCTTGTCAGATCCATCTGGGCAGGGCCTTGCTTAGGCCATGTACTGCCACTTTGACCAGCATCCAAAGTTAACTCACTCAGATTTATTTTTTAAAACTGGCACGGGGTGAAGGAAGCTGAAGAACAGCAACTTCCATTTAGTTACTATGGAACAAAGTAACTAAACTAAATAGTCACTAAACTAATAAACTAAAGTTTATTTGGATCAGGACCATTAGAGTGTCACAGAGCTGGCAGCAATTTCCGTGTAGGAAAGTTAGGAGAGGGTTTGACTTTCCTACGTTATCATAAACAGGTTCAAAAAATGGGATGGATGGAGCTCAATTTCTGGTTCTGTGCTTTGTGAGTCTGGGCCTGGTTATTTGTATGGTAAAACTAACACCAAACTGAGGAAGAGTAGACAAATGAGCATCATGGTTCCAGTCCTTTTTTGTAGCCAGGATCACAGTAGGCCTGAACAGCCTGTGCCACCTGCACCTTGGAGCTGCTCTGTGCTGGGGCTGGAGACTAGCCTGATTTGCTGTCTTGGAAAAGGCAGTTTTGGTTTTGGTGGATCCCTATCGAAGGCTGAGGAAGCATCTGCTGCTGGGAAAACAAACCCTGATGGATTAACAAGGTAATGAAAGGGAGTTTGGGACATAGCTCTGGGCTG
>VZTT01057583.1:22661-40091 GCA_013400855.1 Buphagus erythrorhynchus | reverse complement strand
ACTTTGAGGAATTGTTAGAAGGTAAAATGACTGTTTTTCAAAAGGTTTGGGTATCGCTTATTAAAACTCTCTGAAATGTTTGTTTCCTACATTGACTTTCTAGAAAGCCAAGTAAGCCCTCAGTGGAAACTGCTGCTAGAAAGCTTGGACATAATGCTGTGGAGTCAAAAGTGTCTCTTGTTTGCTCAGCTCCTGGTTCTGCTTGCAAAGAAATGACAGAGGAGAGTGTAGGGAAGCTTTGCTTTGATAACATTCAGCTGTGGGTTGCAGTCATTGCTTTCGAACACCAGTAANGAGAAAATACGTTAGTGAGGGAGCATGTTAAATGTTTTACAACATCCTTTGTGTAACAGTGAAGTATGAAAAATGAAGTAAATGTAAGATAGAAACAAAGATAAAGTCAATAAATGGAACTTTATAAAAAAAAGACCAGTGCTTTGGGAATTAAGATTCACTAGGATGTGGAAATTTAAATAATCTTCACAGGAATTTATAAGAAAACATGTAACAGAACATGACTTAAATCAACCTGTTACTTGTTAAAGTACATTTTTGTCAGTAGTTCTGCAGTTCATCTAATTACTGCATTTTTTCCAGGAAAAAGTATTCTCCATCTCTCTTTAGGAATAAAGAAATGTTTACTACTTTGAAGATAGATACATGCATGCTGCCTCAGCAGTTTCTTTCCCTTCTTGCAGAACTAGTGTAAGAACAAGGACTTTTCATTCCTGAGGTGCATCAGTTGCTTGATCTGTGTTAAAGTTAACAGTAAATTATTCTGTTCTATTTCTCTGTTGCTTCTCAATACCTCCTTATATGCTACTGTTTTCAGAACATTTTGCAAAGGTAACTTACTCTCTTGATTACGCAGGTGTACACAGGGTATAGAATTTACATGGTAACTGTATATCTTTTCATAACCATAAGTTCAACAGCCAGATCCAAACCAGCCAAAGCCAGAAGGAGCTCAGATGTTGGCTATGCGTGGGGAGCAGTTAGGAGTGGTTACAAACTGGCCACCTTCCCTGGAAGCAGCCTTGCAGCGATGGGGAACCATCTCACCGAAAGCTCCTTGCCTAACCACTATGGATACCAATGGAAAACCACTGTATATTCTCACTTACGGTGAGCACTCTTCAAGCTATTTGTGCTTTTATGTATTCTGTACAGTCTGTGTAGTAAATGCATAAATACAGAGTGAAAAGAGCCTTGTAATGATGCACCTGTTCCTCTTGTGAGTAGGGTAAGACAACTCTGAAGCTGTTGATGTCTGAGTATGGGTTGCTGAGATGTTATGGTATGATTTATTTCAGACAGAGGAAAAGAGCTGAGTAGATATACCCATGGAATAACAGATTATAAATTAAAACCACCTTTTAAATAGAACTGCATCCTAGGTCAGATTTTCCTGAAGATTAATGTCCAAATCCATTGCCCTTGGATATCACCCAGGCTTTGTTCTGCAAAAGCCTAACCTGGTCTAAAAATTCATCAGCTTCCTGAAGAAGTTAATAGAATTTTTCCCTTGTTTTACCGACATTGTAGTAAGTGTGATTTGAATTATTTCTCCTGATGGGTTAGTTGTACAATTAGCAAATTTACCCCCTTGAAATAGATTTGCCAGGATATATTTTAATATGATCTTTGGTATGTTCATGTAGTTCAATGTGTACTGCCTGACAATGTATTGCAACCAAGAAAGGCCAAANCAGCCCCAGTGTTGAGAATTGATTACATGCCAGGAGCAGAGATGAGAGAGATGTAAAGACTGCACGTCCTGTGTAACATTTATCTTTGTTTTCGCTGTGTTTTCCAGAACGTGGTTCTAAAGTATTGGTTAGCTTTGAAAGTGAGTGGGAACATTTCCATATGCTATTGATATGGATATAAAAAATTATTTTGTTTTTTTATTTCTACCTTCTCAGGGACTTTGAGTTCTGTGCAGAGAATGTTGCTACATGCTGTGATATAGAGGTCTGTGTGTTTTGTTCAGTACTGAACATTCATTTTCATTCAGGAGTCAGACTCAGTGATATTGTCTGGCCAAAAAGTTGTCTGCTGCAAGTTTGGCACTGCAAGTATAGGTAAATGCTTTTAAAGCATAAGAGAGCTGAGGGTCATGCATGAAACATTTTTCCTTCAGGTACTTCAGAGTTAGAAGTGACTTAGTTTCAGGGGCAAACATACAATTCACCATTGATGAATGTTTTTCTTCCTTAAGGACATTTTCTTGAAACTAGGGAAGAATTTTAAAGTTTGCAATTACATGTTTGCAGAAGTCATGTCATCTACTGAATGCCCTAAATAAATTGGACAGGAAAGGAAATTAAGCTGTTACTGAGATTCAGACCATTTTTCTGAATTTAGGATTCTGTCCAGAGAGTCTGAGCATATGTCCTGCTTTGCCTGAGGCTGTAGGGTGAGCAGATCAACCCAAGGAACATATCTGCATGGCTCATGGAGCCACCTAGCCTGCTTCTCTGTTCCAAAATAACTCCTTCCTCTTCTGCATTGTCTGAATCTTTAGAAAAGTAGGACTAAAATTCATATTTTCACACCTTTCATTTGGCAGCACTTTGGGATGTGTTTTCCTGTTGCCTTTCAGTAGTTTCCCCAGGTCAGAAAAAAATCTGTTCTTTTTTTTTCCTTTTTTTGGTCTTCTTTTTATAGATAGAAGAAATTACAAACCAAAACATTTCATAGATTTGCTGAATTCTTCTCTGCTATTCGTTTTCATGGGAAATGTTCATTCACTATGCCATAGTAGTTTCCTTAAATGAAAACTGCTTTGGAAATGTCATTAACAATACAGCCACCTGCCATTTCACTGGTGACTTTATGAATGATTTTGCTGTAGCTAGTCCACCTTCTGTGCCTGCAGTATTTTCTAGCAGTTGCAGGCTTGGCAGTTTTTAACTTGAACATTAATAGACATTAAGCCTTGAAATCATTAAAGACAATCCTACTCATGACTTTTTATCCTTGTGCATCGTTCCACTGGCCCTGGTAGTAATAAACTTCTGAAAGATGGGCTTAGCCACAATCCTACCACATGGTATTAATGTGCTTGCTATGATCAGGTGACTAACATTTTAACTATCAACCCTGATGATTTTCAGTAGCCTCTAGTTTGTACTCCATAGTTATTTTCAAGTTTTTTGTCAATTTAAAGAAATACCATTACCAGGAATTTTTGTATATTTAACAAATATTCCTGAATTTTAAGAATAATGCTAATTTTCCAGAGTTTTGGTTTTTGAGATGTTGTCATCACTTGCACCTCCTCTATTTTACTGTTTTTGCTTCAGTCTCTTCTCACACCCCCTTGTCTTCATGGAAATCCTCTTCCTTTATCCTCCAACTTTCCGGTTAAGAGGAAGCTTCTCTTTGATATCTTTTGATTTCATTCTCAGTATCTTCTCCAGTTTTTTGTCCCTACATGGGTGTATTTCAGGTCTGTCTGCTTATTCCACACTTTTTTCCACCTTTCCAAGATGATTTCCACAAGTGTCTCTGTAGCTATCAGCTACAAGGCCCATCTTGAGCAGGAGTTCTAATGCCCTTAACACCAAGCATATTTACCTTCTCTTTTGTGGATTGTTGTAGACAGTATTGCCTTCCCATTCATCTCTTGGGCTCTAACTAGAGTACCATAAACAGTCCAGACATTTGTTTCTTTCTTCATTTTACAGCCATTCTGTAACCTTGCAGGTCATTTTAGGAGAAATCTTTTCAAATTGGGACCTTTAGCTGCATCTGCATGGTGAAACCTCATCCCATCTGTGACCTTAGTCTCAATTCTTACATCAGGCTCTCTTCTTTCCCTGAAAAACATAGTGCTGGCCTCTTGCATCTATCCAGGATGCTTTTCTATCTGCCCTTGATGGCCTTGTATGCTGAAAAGGAGCTGTGAGAGTCCACAGAATTCTGCTTTTCCAAAGTCTTCCTCACAACTCCTTTGCTGTCCCTTCCAGAGACACCTGTGAGGGCTCAGACCAGAGGCTAAGCTATGATCTGCTGTGGCAGACACGGGTGGATCAGTTTTGCAGGAACCACCTTGTGTCATATACTGGAATGGATTTCTCTCCCTAAGGGTGCTGATGTGGATACGTGTTAGTGTGGCTTTGGGTGGTGAGTGCTCTAGATTGTGAAAGGCTTCTGGGCTAGAAGGGGAGCCAGTTTAAAGAAGTTGCACTTCCAGCTGTTGCTTAAAACCATTGCTGCCCTTCCATTTCTCTGCAGGAGTTCATCAAATTCCTAATGCCTTGTACCTCCTGTGTCTTTTTCAGCACGTTTTTTGAGCTTCGTGTCTTCATAGCATGTCAGGACTTTTTCTCCACGTGTCTCAGATTACTTTTGATAGAATAGATGTATAACTGCACTTGCAGACTTGATGCTTTTTTTCAAGCAAGTGTTTGAAGTGGTTTGCCTAAGTTCTTGAAGTTCTTCTCAGTGCCCCAGTTGTAATCTTTATTTAATGTATTCAAAATTCTTAAATTCTTTCTAGTGAATGAAACACTATGAATATTACTTATTTCTCAAATATTTTGTTCCTCTGGGAACTTGTTTAAGTGGAGAACATCTTAGTTAAGTTATTCTCAATCCCTTTATAAATCAAATCACTGAATATGCAGAAATTGAAATGTCTGAGATATGGGAAGGAAATATGTCTTTATCAGGTTTTATGAGAGTCTGAACTCTGACTAGAAAAGTAATGTGTGCTTTGAGGAAAAGGAAGACAATTTCTGGCTCAGACAAAGTTAATCAGAGTAGTGAGGCATCTGGTTTTGGAATTAATAATGAAGCGCTTAGTGATTTCTTTGAGGAGAAATGTGAATAAAGGACAGTTAAATTCTATATAGTTCTTATGTTATCAGAGCTACTTTCCTTACTTAAAATGATTATTCTAAGGAGAACCAGAAAGGCTGGGGAAAAAGTAAAGGGTTGAAAGTAATTTATCAATAAACAAGTTTTGAGCCTTCTTTTTTTAACCATTGTTAAAAACAACAAAATGAGTACCAGTTAAATTTGTCTGATTCAAAGAATCTCGTTTCCTTTCTCTAACACTGTCTGTAATAATATTTTTTAAAACCATTTTCAGTAGCTCTGATATAGTGTTTCCCACATCAGAAGCCCACTAGAGACAGCAAGGCTCAAAAAAAGAGCAGATGTGACTCTCTGGGCAGAGGACTGTTTCTTCATTTGGATTCTGTGGAGAAGGAAGTGCTTGGCAAATGGCATTTGTTTGCAAATGAATTGCTGACTTTAAAAATAACTTTAAAGCAACTGTAAACATTTTGCAGCCAAAGTGATCCTGCCTCAGCAGAGGTGATGTTGCTCATACTGGCAATATCCTGGCACACCTTTAAGATAACAACAGGCCAAAAATAGCCAACCCCAAGCTGTTCTGAACCTGGTGTTCAATGGGCACCCTTTCTGTGAGAATCCCCTAGACCAGGAATTTCACAATTATCAGCAGGAGAGAGAGAGATTCAATGTGCTTCTGACCAAGTAGCTGCATAACCAAACTGTCCTTACCTCTGAAATAACTCAGGACTCACCGAAATATGAATAGTCATGGTTTAAATCCCCAGACAGATATTAATCTTATGATTGTTCAATATTTTATACCTTTACTTCTTTAATAAAAAGACTGAAAAATGCTGTATTATATGATTCAGACTTCAATATCAAGCACTGTAATAGCAAGGTTGCCTCTATTCTGAATATGTCTAGATTCCTTCATTCTCTGCAACAGAACATTTTTGTTCTTTTTCTTTGGATTTTTTATCCCAAAAAACAACAACTTCATTTTCTGTTTAGGCTGGATCTAAAGAATTCATAAAGGATTACCAGAGTAGTAAAACTCAACTATTATTTTGCAAAGCAAAAAAAAAAAAAAAGCCCCTTTACCTGCATAGCATTAGAAAGTTTGCCATTTACACTAGATTCAATAAATGCTCTTGTTTCTATTTAATACAAAGAATGTCATACTGTGATATTGAGAAAATGAATATTTGAAAAAATTATTTGCAGTTAAACTTTGGCAGTCTCGCAGTTGCTGTGCACGGAGATTGGTAAGCAACCATTGGTTTGGCTTTGTTGAGTTAATGCTGTGTGGTTCTGAAAAGTGTCCTGAAGATATCAGGAAATTCGTTGTGGTTTGTTTTTCTGAGTTTTCTCCCTGATACAGCTCTTCTATTAAAACCTTCTTTACATTCAACACAAATATTTAGTCCTTTTACAGCTTTGGAAAGGAAGAGGAAAGGGATTTATCTCAGTGCCATGTGGAAAACATATAATTTTTGTTAATAGATCTCTTTTTGTGTGTTTTTTAACACCTTGTGGTTTACCTTCATAATGTGTTGCGTAACCAGATGGGACTGGGTATTAACTACCTTCACTTGCTAAATTTTATTGCCATCTGAGTAGATTTTAAAAAAAGGTGACTGAACACAAAATACATCCTTGCTGATGCAGAGTTTATACTGCTCAACTAAATCAAAACCCCAGTGGCTGGAGAAAAAGGACTAGCTCCACAAGGGTGCTAACAGTGTTTGTCACAGCTGCCAGAAGGCGAGATGCCGTTTTCCATCCTGTCCTGCCGAGCGTTTCTGCACATGTGATGTCTGCCGGATATGGCTCAGATTCAGAGGCAGAGTGGTACTTGCTGTTACTCACTGGACAGTGGGAACTCTCTGCTCAGTTTGCAAGTGTGTGAAGAACCTGAAAGGCCTCCCTGCAGAAGCATGCTGCTAGGGCATGAGAGTCTGGCAGCAGCACTCTGGCTAAGTGGCAGAAGTGGCTAAGTGAAAATCTTTAGAAGAAGATTTATTTCAGTAAATAAGCGATTATAAGCTAGGCAATGATATATGGACGGAAAAGCTCTATTTCTTACCATTTTATGGATTATACAGGATTTTGGAAAGCAGCACCACAATTAGCAGCTCAGTGGGAGGTAGGAACAAGGTAATAAATTGTAGTAGTAGCAAGGTGTGTGCATCAACTGCCTGTTGTTGGGATTTTGTTTTCCAAAATTAGCTAGGGGAACTATACCAGTCTGCTTTGTATGGGAAATAGTTTTGTGACCTGAAAACTGAGGGGTAATTCATGTTCTTAAACATCCAGTGCCCTATGTTATCCATGAAATATGTGTGTGACTGGCAGTCCCAGCACTGGGTCTGCAGAGCCTGGGCCCCTTCCAGAGGGAACCCTTGTGCCTTAAACACCACTGGACACTTCTGAAGATGACATAACAATCCTTCATTTTTTAAATGCAGGAAAGTAGCTGTTAATGTTTGTTTAGATCAATCAGGGCCTGACAGGCACTAATCATGTGCTGGTGTGGTGGGTAGGAATGTTGTTTGGAAGGACCCTGCTGCAGTGGGGATGAGGACAAGGGTTCAGGAGCAGGAGGGCTCATGGGGTCTGGTGTTTATGGCAGGGATGCAGCAGTGCAGCTCCAGGCTCTGGCACCTGTGCTCTGCTGCAGAAAGGGCTGAGGGCAGATCCCTGCAGCAGCAGCAGCATGCCTGGGAAAGGGCAGCTCTGGCACCGAGCTGGGACATGGGCTGCTCCCCTCACTACCAAATGAAGCTGTTGCTTGAATTTCCTACATCTGCCCCCCTGTCTTCAAGCCAACTCCGAAGATTAATGGCAGTGTGTTTATCCGAGGAGGGCTGGTGCTTCACTGAGCTCAGGCTGAGGACAATGGAATGTATCCCCAGTGGCCGCACACAGATTTCCTCTGGGGCCGTGTAACCAAGTGATTTATCCCGCACAAGGATGGGCCCTAAGCCCTGTTTCAGAGCTAAAGCCTTGCATGGAGCACAGCTGGCCTCCTCACCAGGCCTCCCACTCCCACAGCACAGATGTGGCACTGCATGGAGGTCGTGGCAAGGTCACAGCATCAGGATTTGTGGGAGAGGTTTTAGCAATCGGCTTTTTTCCCAGCAGCGTCTAATCTCTCAAGTTTGCAAAGGAAGAATTGCTCTGAATTGCAGCCTAGGCAGAACCAAGGAAGGAAACACTTCAAAGATTTCCTTCTTTATAACATCCTCTGTTTCTCAGAGCTGTTATCCTGCAGACATGGAGTCCTTTGTGTTTCTCAGTGGTGTCGGGTCAAGAGGGCAAACAGCCAAGGTGACAAAACAAACCCATGGTTCAGTCCATGTCTGGTCAGACGTTTTGTGTCCTATCCAGAAGCCACTGATCTGGCCCTTATTATTCATACATTTCTAGCTCCAGCTTCTGGGTTACTTCTCCTTTTGTGGCCCTTTTAAAATTTACTTTCTTGGAACACAGCTATATACCCTGCTAGAGAAATTACAGTCTTCCTGTTGGACAACTGAGTTCAAGATCTGCCTGGACTTTTCTCTGCTTCCTCACAAGGGTGCCTGGGGGTCCCTGCCTGCCCCCGGCAGCCCACACTGGAGCAGAGTTGTCAGCAGCTGAGGGCAGGCAGAGCCTGCAAGAGTTGGAGTGACAGTATAGAGCTTTGTAAGGTCTTTGTGCTCCAGCCCCTTCTCAGCTGAATGCAAGCAAGCTGCTTCACTCCAATTTCCCACAGTTTCATACTCAGAGGCACATCTGCCTTTGCAAAGCAACACAGGTTGGTAACACAGGTTGGTATCACACCAGTAAAGAGAGAAGGAAAGGGCTGTGGTAACAGAAAATTTGAGTCTTTTTCTGGCCACTAGAAAATATTATGGCCATGTTTGTGCAGTTCAAAGTGTATTCAAACAGAAAGGTGAGGAATTAGGAAGGCAGCCTTTGTGTCTTAGAAGATGAAATAAAATTTTGGCAATAAAAGAGCATCATGACAAAATGTGTTTAAACTTATTTAAAACTTTACTAGAAAGTACTCCGATAATTTTCTTAATCTTTGTGAGAACTTAGTTTCGGCATTTATCCAGGACTCTTAGGTGGAGATAATTGTACTGCGTGCCTGGGTACCTCTGAAGGAATGCATCTAAATACTGTAATATGAATAGCCTTTAGATTTTAAAGAAAATATTTGATGGCACATTTGATAGATGAAAAATTAGTGTGAATATGTCACAAATGTAAATTTAAGACTTGTAACAGATTTAATCTTTAGAGCTAATTTTAGACATAAGTTTTCACAGCAACTCCTTCAATGTTCATTTCAAGTTTAAAAGTGTTTTGTGTAAAGATGGTTCAATTTTGCAATTCAGAACTTTTGCCAGGCTTTTGATTTCCAATCTCCAATATTCTGTATCATTACTAATTCCTCTTTTAAGTTTGTTGCCACTGAAGCTTTAATGTTGAAAAACTTTAATAAAAAGAATATTTGCTTTCTTAAGGCATCCTTTTTTTTATCTTACTCACTTGTCAAGTTCAAGTGTTAACTGTAGCAGCAGGGAGGATTTCAAAGACTTTCTTTCCATCAAATGCAGGTAGTTCTGTCATAGTTCTGTGAGAGTTAATCTTGCAGTCATACTCCTATATCTGTGCTGAATTTCCAGTAAAACAGAATTATGTTCCTTTCTGAGCAGCAAGCCAGTCCAATGTGCAAATACTGGAGTAATTTTAATAAACTAAAAACTTTACAAAGCGTAATTTGATTATACTATATTACTGTTTTCATAAGAAATCATTGCATTTAGTACTTTCTCCATAACAAGCAGCAGTGACCCTTCCAATTTTCCTTAAGCGGGAAAAAAAAGAAAATCTGGCCTTCTCATCTTACTTTATATTTACATCAGATTTACACTTAGAAATTATTCCGTAGTATTGCATTTTATAACCAGGATGTGGAGGAACTTATTATAGCAACTGCTTGGCTTAGTTATAAATAGCAGTAGTGCATGTTTGGGGGTCTGAACTCCATAGGTAATCCGTTGTCAGAACCTATTATCGTTTCAGTTATTGGTGGGCATGAATTAAAGATTTGTTACTGTCAGACTGAATAATGCTTAAAGGCAGTACCTGGGGCCAGCCAAGCACTAGGGCTGTTAAACTTGGTGTTGTTCACATGGATGTAACAAGGTCTCTAAACAAAGGGCATCTTGAAGAGCAAAGATGCTGATCACCTGAGGGATTAATGAAAAGCCTGTAATGTGGGCAAAGAGGTTTTGGTGAGAGAATTTTTCTTTATAATATTGGGGAGGGGACTTGGTAAGGATTAGCTAAGAGTAGTGCTGGAAAGGTAAAGAAAGGGAGAAGAGAGACAGTAAGGAGGGGTACCTGGGGCACATGAAATGAATCAGAGAAGGGAGGCTATGGGAGCAGGTGAGAAGGAAAAGCCAAGTTAAATGGAAGAAGGCCCAGGATTAAAAGTAAAACAGCCATATGGATATGCTAAGGTTCAGAGGGTCCCTGCTGCTTCAGTGTGCCCCTTTGGCTGCAGAGTGTTTTCTGTTTGTTGAGGTTTTCTTTTCTTTGCCTCTGCTTCTTGGGACTCCTTTCCTTTTTCCTTGGTGAGAGAATTGCTCTGGTGAAACCTGGACATTACCCTCGAGGTCAGCCTGTGCTGGAATGCACCGTGTCCAACTTGCTGTAGCTAAGGTGTTAGGGTGATGTCTGGACTTGATGATGTACCAGCCCCTTCTAACAGTTAATTTCAGAGTCAAGATCCAATTTCCTCCAAAGTAAGAAACTTCTGCCATAAAGAAAACTATTCACACTTTTCTTTTTGTTTTTAAAGTGTTGCCGTCTTGAAAAAAGAAGTTCAAAGAAAACTTCTGATAAGTATTTAAGTATTTCCACTAGTCCAGTAGTGGTGTCATATTTAGTTGGAAAACTAATATAAATGTTCCTACTGTGTGTTTCTGAATTCTCAGGTATTCTTTCTCTTTAATAATATTGTAAAACATAAGAATTTTATATTAATTTAGAAAATTTTGTGTTAATAGGCAAACTTTGGACCAGAAGTATGAAGGTTGCTTACAATATACTACATAAGTTAGGCACAAAACAAGAACCAATGGTACGACCTGGAGACAGGGTGAGTATCTCAATGATTATTTGTAATAGTTCAAATCCAATATTGACAAAGAGAGAATGAGGTATTTGAAGTGCTTGGAGGAAATTAGTGAAGTGAAATAATGAGGTGTGGGACAGAGTGCTGAAATCTGCTGTTTCCTCCCTAAGACTGATCATTCAGACAGATGTTTTGAACTGTATAATAAGTAACCTGAGCTGGTACCCCCTGGACTTGAAGTTGTGGCAACATCAACAGTAAACATTCTCATGGAAAGAAATTTTTGGACATTGAACAACAGTCTGTTTAGCAAAAGCTTGCTTATGGAGCCTGGAGGTGTCATGTGGATGAAAAACTTACTAATGACTTTGTAGTTGTTGAGATGGTAAAAACAAGAGAAGCATTGTGGAGGACAAAGACAAGCAAAGTCAGCACATTTTGGCAGCCATTTGAATAAATAAATGACGCTCACTGGTAACAGAGAGAATATTTCCATTTCTGGTTCTGACTCTGATGCAGCTACTGCTAGAGGCTGAATCTAAGTAGATGGATAAAGCTCACAGAGAGCAAGAGTTGCAGAGGTAGAACCCGAAGATGTTAAATGAAGACAGGAACATCCTATGGTTTTGCTAATAATGTACTTACAAACCTACCCCTTTGACTGCCAAGCTGGCTGAGCCTGCTGCTCATTTTCTTTGCCAGAGTGTGTATAGAAAATTCCACAGGTCCCATTCCAGTTTGAATCTAAGCCATGAAATGGATATTCCAGAACAAATTTGACAGAAATGCAAATTTTAGTCCTGCCCTAGTGCTTCAAGTTGTGAGTGTGGGATTAAGTTTCCTCCCTCCAGTGTCTGATAGCAATTCTCAAACTGTTGGTTCACTTGATCCTCTTGTGCCACATGTGAGAAACATGTCTGCTTGCATTACACATGTCTTAGGGCTTCAAAAATGAGAGCATTAATGCTTCTCAGAAGGTAAAAAGAAAAAAAAAAACAAAAGTGACAGTCCTTCCTGTGTTTCTTTTTGAAATAAATAATAAAGAAATTAACTAAAGGATCTCTAGATCCTTAATCTAAATTGCTTCCTACAATGGCATACAGCCAGGACTAGGATCTGAAGATTCTCTTTTACTTGACTTGCAAGTGTGTCTCTAAGCAACAGCAGAAGCAGCAATTTATTCAAGTGTACACATCAAAACAGTCCACCCAGAAAGCTCCAAAAGAATAAAGTTCACATTACAGGCAATGTGCATCTCTCCTTATTTACTGTGTGCTGCCTGCCCATCTTCATAGTAATTTTCTGCAGCAGTCACTAGCACCTCCTAACATTAAGAAAGGATTCATGGATAGTTCAGGCTGAAAACTGGAAGTCTAGCTAGCACAGGACACGTAAGGACCACATTGCAGCTCATCTAAAGTAAGTCAGCCTAGATTAGAGTGAAACAAATGTTTGTAGCTGAGTGCTGAAAGCATATGCTTTGTGTTTAAAAACATCCTGCCTGGGCATCCCTGTGTAACAGGACTGTGATCATTTGAGGCAACTTCACATTGAAGATGAGGTGTTACAGCACTTCTGATGCTCTAGGCTGTGATTCTGGCTGTTACACCCCTGTTGTAATAACAAAAAGACTTTCTGACCTCTTTGAAGGTGACTTTATTCTATGTAATGTGTGTTGTGTGACAACACTTAAGGGCAGTTTTAAATACTAAATGAAATACAGGTAAATATTTCTGGTCTTTTCCAAATGAGAATGTATTTGTTTCCTTATTTTGATATGTATAAAATAGTTAATATTTTCCCTTAAAAACACCTTCTGTCAATACAATCTCTGTTTTTCATGACTACCATTACCTCACCTTTTAGGTTCTTTGTCTGAGCCAAAAAATAAATGAACATGCTTGCATCTTCTTCTCTGTTTCTGGTATTATATGTGGCAAAGTGCATTTGCCTTCTATAGTAACTTCAGAAATTTAACCTTGCATCACCCCAGACAGCTGCCTGGAAATTAATCTTGCTCTCTGAAATATCTACTAGCTAACCAGATTCTCATCTGCTAATATACACTGTATGATTTTGTTCCTTCAGTCTTATCCCTTTTTGCTTTTACATGCATTATTTATTTATTTGCTACAAGTCTGTTAGTGATTAATGTTTTTTGGAGAAGAAGTTAATGCTTTATTCCCACTGGACTTCAGTGAGATTTTTTTCATCTCTGTCAGCTCCTTTTCAAAGATTCCCAGCCAAACCTTCACTGCCTTTATGTAAGCAAAGACCAATGCAAAACCCAAGAACCCTCAAAGTATATTTTGGGATCTTTCAGATGTTTGCTGGGCTCAGCAATCTCTAACATCCATGCACCTGGCAAAATCCCTGTATTTCCATTTGCATATAGTAAGCTCTGCACGGCCATCTCCTGCATCTTGGATTGTTTAATGTGAAATCGTGCAGATAAAGTAGCAGTGTATTTGCTCTGGTTCTAAAGAATTAGGAGGTTAAAGTCTTCAGCTTAAAAACCAGAGATATTTTGGACCCACTTGGACAAGGCTGGTTAGATTCCTTCTAGTTTGAAGAAATCAAGTTGGTGTATGGAAGGTGACTATCTTTGAAGCCATGTGAAAATTCTGGAAACACGATGTCCAGTAAGTGAAGCTTGGAGCATACATGGAAACATCATGATTTTACTTCAACAAAACTCCAATGGATGTTGAAGCAGTCAAAACTCAAGAGCTGCTAAGTAGTTTCAGCAAATTGCAAGGTGCTGTAGTAATACACCCTTGTCCTGTGTGTGAGCCCAGAGGAAAGAGGTTTGGAATCATTTGCCATGCCTTTGCATTCCACTGCAGTTGACTGTGCAGGAGTTACCGGCTGTGTTAGAGCTGTTTAGGACATGAGCTGAGAATGCCCATCTGACTGAACTGAAACAAAACTGCAGAGAGGATCCAGCCACTAAGGTCACTCACCTTAGAGCAGTACTGTTCCCTGCCCTTGCAAGGAGAGCTGTGGGCTCTCAGAAGTGGCTGGATCCTCAGCAAGGCTGTGAGCCCTCCCTTCTCCTTTCCCTTTGCCTATAGAGGATCTCAGGCATTGCCCTGCCTCACGCAGGGCCCACGGGAGTTAAGCTGCACAGCTCAGCACCTACTGAGCATTCTGGTGATCTGTGATTGGTTTTGGCATTCTTTTATCTAAATAATTCCCCAGCCCTAGCCCTGAAGCTGTTAAGTTCAACAAATCCACACCTAGGTTGGCATGTGATACAGCCAGTTCTGCATGTGACATTTGCTTCTAGATTCCAGTTTTTTATGTGCACACAGCACACAGAAACTTTACACTGGGACAACAGGACAGTCCTAAAATGAAACTATTGTATGAGGCAAAGTGTTGGGAAACAAAACAGTGTGTTAATGATTGGCATAATGACATCCTAAGTCTGGATAATTTGATTTGGTCACATGTACGCTTCAGTTTCAGTAACTTGAAGCAAATTATTGCATTAGAATCTAAAATCCTTCTAATTCCATGTACTTAGGTTATTTAACACTGGTAAAGCAATCACTTAATTCAGAGCCAGATGAAAGGTGTTGTCAATGTAGGAAACAATGCAGCATGAAAATATTTAACTACATGCCAAATGAAAATATTCATAAAAGGAATATTTATCAGGATAAATTCTTTCTGATTCCTCATTCATCTGTCATTAGGCATTTGAATAGCTGTCTTAGAAATGCTTTGGTATAATCTCCATCCAAAAGGAAGCATGGAAACTCCAATTACCATTATCTGACACCTAGGATAAAACATTTTTAACGTACATCTCTCTCTTTCAGGTAACACTTGTGTTTCCTAACAATGATCCTGCTGCTTTCATGGTGGCATTTTATGGCTGCCTGCTTGCGGAAGTTGTCCCCGTCCCTATTGAAGTGCCACTTACAAGAAAGGTGGGGAACTGAGTTTTTTCTCTGTACTCCTTTTTAGCACTTACATCAGAATAAATCACAACTGAATATAGCTTTTGAGTACATTTTTGTGGTTAGCTAGCTCTGAATCTGAGGATATCAAGACAGTGCTGTGTGGTGAATTATATATAGTTCCTTCTTTTTTGTGATGGAAAATCTGAAGATGTGCTTACAGTTTCAGCAAATGCAGGTCTGCATGGAAAATGAGAGGAAAATTTTTCAAGAGAACAACTCTGCCAGTTGTAGATGGATTATCTTTGTTGCCTTTTAAAGCCTTCTGGTGTTGGCCACTGACAAAGAATCATTGGCAACAACTGCTGGTTTTCCACCTGTCCCTGCAACCCAAGCTATGCTATAATGCCACTGGTGCTGTGTGTGCTACTTCAAAGCTGTTATGGAAATGCCTTCTCCTGTGTCTATATGTGCAAATGTATCCCAAAGCTTCTGTCACCATGGTCACCTCTGCCAAGCGTGGCACTTGAACGAATTCAATCCAGGAGCTCTTGCCACAGAACATACATTCCTAGAGGAAACTCACCACTGCTAATCAAAAGCATTTCACATCCAGTGTTGGTTCAAAGATTCAACCATGTATCCCAGAGAAGTGTTAGGAGACAGAGCAATTCCAGCTGGAAGGAGTGTCTGGGGAAGGTGAGGGGAGTTGGATCAGTGGTGGAGGTGAACCACAGCTGGGTCACTTACATAGATTCTGCAGAACCTGCATTTTTTTTCTGAGGATGTATGCCTTGAAGGCTGTAAATACAGCAAAATGTATTTATTAATTACAAGGGTTGTTTTGGTCATATCCCCTTAATTTACCATGTCTGGCTGTGCTCCCACATACCCCTTGTATAATTGCTCTTTTATTACCTAGTGCTAATAAAGCCTTACTTTAATTATTTGCTCTGGACTTGTCCACACAAAGAGTGTTCTTTAATCTTTACAAGCTTTCTTTTTGAAGTAAATTGTTTTGGAAAATGTTGACTGAAGCCATGAGATGCCAAGGAAAGGGCTGAGCAAATGTATTGCTATGGTCACATTTTCAGTATTTCAATTGTCAAAGGCTTTTCTTTGAAATGTTCCAGTGTTAGAGTACTCTGGAGCAGAAGCTCAAATCTTTGTTTCATGGACAGGAACCCTGTCTTTCAAATGAAAGCCATGAAAACAAGATTGTAAGCCCTCACAAAGCCTTTGCAGTTTGGACATCTCACACAGCCAATTAACAGCTCAAAATATCTGGAGAGTCCTTCCTAAATGAACCTGCTTGAGCCTTCCTCACCTCTGGGAAGCTGAATTGACCTCAACATTTCTCCATTACAGCCACACATGTCCTGGCCAACATCTGTGGTGGGCTCTTGCCATGGTGAAACCAGAAGGTGGCAGGGAGAGAAGGGTGGGAACGGGAGGAAGGGGCAGTTGATGGATTGGTGAAGGAGGAGAGAGAGATGGAGGGAGGAAGTGGATCAGACAACAAGAGACCATGATCCAGCCGAGCAGACCTGAGAGCCACTGAGCAGAAGGAAGGGCTAAAGGAAAGAGGGGACAGGATGTGCCCAACTTAAACTGTCTGAGACTGGAGGAAAGATGCAGGTGAGCTGGAAAGGCCATGCAAGGGGAGAGGATGGGTCCTCAACCACCACAGCTACTTTGGGGAGTAGGGCTATGCTGTTTCATTTGTAAAATGTATTTGAGAGCACTGAGAGGTGGACACGGCTGGAGAATGAGGATGGTGATTTTAGTAGAAACATTTGCATTGGACTCTCATTGTGCCTTCACATCCAAGGGCACTTCATTTAGTCTGAGGCAGTTCCATAACAAGGTGCATTATTTTGATAAAGACCAGAGAATTTATATGCATCAACAAAATAAGGCCAGCAAAATATGTGCATTTTAAGATCTTACAGAGTGCTCAAATGGGTACATCTGCATTCATTCAATGAAAAAAATAAAGAAGCAATGTGGTTTTGAGGGTTAAAAAATCTAATATGTCTTTGCCTGTTACTATTTTCTGAGGTTTAATGACATTTTAGAGCACATAGATAGGTGTAAATTTGATTTATTTTGGAACATCTGATACCACATCCATCCAGTAAACTATAAAATCCAGCTGTCCAAGTAAATACTCTGTGTCAAATGAATAACTTACCCTAATTTGGCTGCACCTCTTGGGTGTTTGTTTTTTTTAAATATATGTGTCTATATATGGATATATAAATATACACTTACACATGTGTATATATATATTTATATAAAGGAATATCTACAGACTCAGACTGTTTATCTTTTGCCACAATGTTTAAATATCAAATTATTAACACAATAACAGAGATGTCAGTTAAAACAGCAACATGATCTATACTCTATAAATAAAGCTATGCAATCTCACAGCATATACTATTGCAAGTATCTTTGCGTTTGTTTATATGGAAAGGCAACTGGAGTGGAAACAATGAGATGAAAATCATGTTCTGAGTAGTCTCAGAAGGAATACCTCTGCCTGGTCAAATGGCAGTGGATTGCTTCTGGCAT